>PVJO010005498.1:0-97933 GCA_004026905.1 Hystrix cristata
TAAAATCATCATATCACAGTGATATATGCACAACCATGTTCATAGCAGCACAATTTGTAATAGCTAAGTCTTGGAAACAACCTAAATGCCCAACAACTGATGAATGGCTAAAAAAGATGTGGTTTTTCTACACAATGGAGTACTACACCGCCATGAAAAAGGATAAACTAGAGTCATTTGTATGTAAATGGATGTTCCTGGAGAACATACTAATTTTTTTTTTTTTTGGTGGTGCCAGGGATTGAACTCAGGGCCTTGTGCTTGCAAGGCAAGCACTCTAATCACTGAGCTAAATCCCCAGCCCTGGAGAACGTACTATTAAGTGAAATAAATCAGATACTTATTAGTACACATCGAATTGTTTCTCTGATATGAGAAACCATAAGTGTAAATAAGGACAAAGGGGTAGAATAGATATTTTGTTTAAAAAACACACATATATTTTTAAAAAGAGTTTTCAATATCATGGCACACACACCATAGGTCAATAAAATACAGATTAGGAAAGGATTTGGCTTATTCTGACGTGTTTCATTTATTTGTGTTGGCAGCCTGGTCATCTGAGTTGCAGCGAGTGGTACAGTTCATGTGTCTATTATGGTAGCACCAAGGTTCTTTGATTGTTCACTGGTACTCATGAGCTTCCTTAGATTCTTTCTAGAACAAGATAGAGGACAGATGGATGGATAGATGAGAGGTGAACAGCAGGAAAGAATCTCAACCCACATTTAGATGTGTAGATTGTACCAAATGCTTATATTTTTACATCTCTAATTAATGTTTTTGAGCTCACAGTTTCACCCTACAAAGGTAAATTTAAACTCAGTCCAGTTAAGCTTTCTTCCCTTTCTGCAGGGCTCTGGCCCAGTTCTGCAGAGCTTAGATACATCAGAAATGTCCCTCTAATCTCTCCTATTCTGTATTTTTTATTGATTGATTGACTGATTGAGTAGTTGATTAACCACTAAGGACTGGAGGCAGCTGAGAATAAGTTAGATACTGCACTTAGCAAGATCAAGAATAATTCTGCAGGGTTGTCCTTGATTTGAAAATCTTGGAAGGAGCACCCAATTCACAAAGACTAAAGATATTCAACTGCTCTTAAAGGAAACTTTCATTTCTGAACATCTAGTGTGTTTCTAAGGAGAAGAACACTCGAACCTTTTGAAGATAAGCAGATTTGTTACTGCTCCTTGACTCCTGGGCTCTTCCCCTCTCTGTGCTTCCTATTTCTGACACCTCTTCACCTTCATCTCATTGCCAGCTCATGCTTTGGACCCTGTAGTCATCTCTACCCTTCCTTTGGTGAGTTAGCCCTCCCATATGAGTTCATTTGATGACATCGGTGCGGGAGACAAATGCTTCTCTAAAAAGCAACTGTGCTTCCTTTTTTGACCTCTCACAGAAAGTACTACTAAGTGAAAATGAAAAGCGATAGAGCAGGTTTCAATTCACAAACATTTCTGATGTCACAGTCATTTCCATGCCTGTCATCCTTGTGAACTTGTAAGAGAGAGGGCTCTGGGAGAACGGATGGAAGCTTTGGTACCGAGCAGCTTTATTTTAATTCCAGGTGTGGAAACTTATAAGCTGTGTCTCCTTAAACAAGCTACGTAATGTATCTGAGCCTCAGTTTTCTCATCTGTTAAAACCAGGAGTAATAGTGGCTTTGTGCTTTCTGCTTCCTTTTTTCTGACATTTTCCTCCACCCACCAAGCCCTTCTTTTCACTCTCCTTTGCACTCGATCTGAATCCTCCAAGTCCTTGAAGGCTAAGTTTCAATCACTATTTCCATAGCTGCTCCAACCCACCATGTTTGCTGCCCCCGTTGAACTCTTTATAGTAATTATGTATTCTCTGTACTACTTAATTGGCGCATAGCCCTACTACCTTTTAAAAACATTATTTTCAGGGAGAAAGAAAAGAAAGCCAAAGAAGTAGATTTAGAAGGAACTGTTATTTTACCTAATTTCCTGTACAGGCCTTTTGAATGCATTCTTCTTCATTTAGCAGCATAACAGACTGCCCTAGTACTTTTTAGGTAGGAATTTGTAAACTGAGATAGCTCCGGTTTTGGGTGGGTGCAAAATGAGCACTGTGATTCCACCAGGCATGCAAGCCCTCTGACCTTTCTTAGCCATTTCCTCACTTCCCACTAGACAAGCAGTATTATGAGCTTTCCCTTAACCGAGCTCAACTGCTGACAAATGATGCGTCATTAGATGAAAATATCACCAGCAGTTGGGACTATTTCACTACACGAGCCCCAAGTTGGAACCTAAGTCTTTTCGTCCCTGTTTTCCTCACAGCAATAATCTCCACTTCACTCCTAACCCTGCAGCCAGTGTTACCTTCCTGCTTCCGACACAATGAGCAGGTTCTGGCGTGATTCTAAGTAGTTCTTCCTTAACTCAGCTTTATTTCAGTGCCCTTTATCAGACTATAAACAGCTTGGTCCTCTTGGTTTTCTGTCGGATCCCACTCCACCTCTGTCCGGAAACCTGCTACCCCATTAGTGTGGAATCTTGGCTGTCCTCTGAATCAGCATCTCCCAGGAGGCTTACCCCTGGCCTTACTCACAGATGCTGAACAATCATATTCCAAACACATAGCTGCTGTTCATCCTGTTTATTAGCAATGAGCTCCTCATCTATTTTACGTTTATACTTGGCCATCATAGGATGTCTTTGTCATGTAGTCTTCATATACTGGCTCTAACCTTTTACCCCCAGAAACACATTCTGCTATGTTTATTTACCGATTGGTACAAATGCCAGATCTTCCAGAATATTCTTTGTTTCCGATACTCCAAGCTTTCTATGCAGATTTTTATTTATGGGTATCATTTGAGGTTTGGATGAGCCTTAAAATCTGGTTGCAGATTTCAGAACATCTTCCGTTCTGTTGCAGAGAAAAAAAAAATAACATAAAAAGTAGAAGGTTGAAAATTTAAAATGCCAGGATGATTAATACAGATAAGAACATGATACCATTTTAAAGCAACTTGGGATTGAAAAGACAAGAAATCTTTTCATGCCGTGAAAGCACAGACATGACTTTAACAGACTATCTTGCCCTTCTCCTGCACCCCCCTTTTTTGATTTGTTTTGGTTTTCTGAGACAGAGTCTTGCTATGTATTCCAGGCTGGCCTTAAGCTCAGTATATAGCCCAGGCTGGGCTCAAACTCATGGCAACCCTCCTACCTCAGCCTCCCAAGTGCTTGGATTACAGGTATGCAACACCATGCCTGATCCATTCACATTTTTAAAGTAATAAGCTTGTCAGTGTCCTAAGGGATTTGTTGTCTGGACTTGGAGTGACTTCATAGGCCTAGAGGAAGATGCTTGGGAGGTGAGTCTACTTTCTTCTGACTTGTAGGCTGAGTCATTGCTACCTAGAGTAGCTCAGTGTGGTCCATGTGGGAATGCACAAAGCATTGGTTGGGAGTCATATGCTTCTAGCTAATGACGAGTGTGGTGTGAAGTAGAGGTAATGACAGAAGTGAGAAAGCCTTGAAGATGGCTCACTCAGGAGAGTGAAGACATGGTCAGTTTCCCCCTTTATTGCAACATTTCTGAAGCAGAGAGATAACCCAACACTTGGAGAAAATGGACCATGAACCCTCCATACTGGCACAGTTGGGCTTAGGTTCCAATTTTTAAGGTTTGGATGTCATTTTCCTAACTTAACAAGTAGCTCCCAACAGTAATCATTGAGGCCAAGCAGGGCCCTGTGGCAGGGTGAGAAGATTTCTCAGAGTAACACTGTCCCACGAGGGGAGGGAGGGGAGCTTGGAAAGGATTCTGGCAAAGGAAGTCCATAGACTGGAAGGAGTCAGAAAGATTCCACAAAGGACACATCAATGACCAAGGCCAGGACACCCGGAGGCTCAGTAAGCAAAGGCCTCTAGTGGGATTTTTTTTTGCCCAGCAACAAGATAGTCATACCCCTCTAAAGACCTGCTACATACCCGGAGCTCCTATAGGCACACTTCTACACCAGACTTTCCTGATTGTAACCCTATAGGTTGATCTCATCTTGGCTGAAATGTAGTCATTTTGTGCATAAAAACCCCTAGACAAAAGAGTCCCTTTGGCAATCCTTTTTAGGTCTCCTTCCCAGGTCATTCGCCTGGAAGATTTTTGCTACCATATTACAATAAATGCTGCTTTCTGCTTTCACTCTACAATAAATATTTTTGCTCAGTCCTCTTCTGACTCTCCACCTTGTAATTCTTGGTTGAGAGGAAACTCCACCAGTCAGATGATAACTTCTTTTGGCACCCAATTTGGGGCTCGGGGAATCGATCCTCTCTCTTGACTTTCTGCCTTGTAATTCTTTCTGGGTTGAAAGAAGAACCGACCAGCTGAAGGGTAACAATTGCCATCCCTTTTTCTTGACTCAGGAGTGGGGAAAAAACTGGAAATCTTGGTTAAAAAAAAGATATTAAAAGGCCTACATCCTGTCCTGCTTCTGAAGCACACTGGTGCTTCTGGAAAATCCATTTATCTCACCGGACCTTCGATTTGTCAACTGTAAAATCAGGTGATTAAAGTAGATAAATGACTTTTGTACTTTTTAAAAGTAGTAGTAACTTTTCAGCAATAAAATCTTACGCGATGCCACGGCATATAAAAGAGTGAAAACCAAAGCCATCCTGGAGGGAGTGGGCAGAGAAATCTGTTCAACCTCCCACGGCTGGAGGTTACACAAAACGGAGCCTGAAACTGGTGGTCTCCCGTCTCCATATTGTCTTCTGACTCTGACATTCTATAAGAGAAAAAAATTTCTCTGGTTTGTTTTTTACGAAGAAGTGCAATTTGATTCTATTCAGATGTGAATAAAAAGAAAGAACGTACAGACTAGGGCATAGTCGTATGTGAAGTCACTTCTCTTTGTTCTTCCGGCTTCCTAAGTGTGTGATAGCAAATAAGAGGTAAAGGGAAGTGTTCTCCCTCCCAGACTTATCTCTTTACTCCTCCATTTAGACAAATGCGTGAACAAGAAGAAAGAGGAAAATAATACACTCCAGGGTCATCACTCCCTGCTCCCCAGTCCCCACTGGAAGGTTTAAGGCAGGAGATTGAAATGTGGTCTCGAGGGAAGAAAGAAGAAACTTTGGATCAGGAGTTGAGCACGTCCAAGGGGGTAGGCCTGGGTGCTAACCTGGGAACACCAGCCTTTCTATCCTTGGGGCTCTTCCTGGGACCCTGGGGGCTGACTCCCCCCGAAATGGGGTAATGTGAGAATAAAATAATCCATACGATTATTCAGGTTCTAGGTTATTTGCTGCCATAAAAAGCATGGTAGCCTACAAATCACTAATTCTCAGAGGGATTTTATATCCTACTTCAAGGAAGTACACTTTTTAAAATTTAGTGTTATAATGTAAATATGTTCTAGGTATGCCCTCCCATTTTACCCCCTCAGTGACTTGTCCCCTTCATACCTTTCTTTATTTCTCTTCCTCTTCTTATCCAGAAACGGAAGAAGGGTAAAGGGATTGTCTTCACATGTTTTTGGAAAATAGGAAGGTAAAAAGAGAGAAGGAGAGTGAATTGTGACATGCCCACCACCTCTCGACTCAAGGCTTGTTTCTGTCCAGTAGAAGGGACTATTAGTTTCGCCCCTAGTCCCTTACTTTTTAATGAGCTACTGGGAGAGAATAGTGTCTGCGTATTTCTAAGCACTAGACAAAGTGTAAAGTACAAGTGTTACCTGGTTGACTGGTGATTCAGCTTAGTTAATGAAAACATAAAGGCCCCAGGACAGACTGGGTCCATTCATCTAAATCCCAAGGAATATATATCCATTGTAAGACAGAGGAGATATCTTATTCAGTGATGAATGCTGAGTTATTTGTCCGATCTGGGAAGCTCTACAGAAAGCCCTCATTTCAGTGAGGAAACTTAGAGAAATAGACTGTGATGTACAAACAACTAATAAGGATTGGCTCTCATCTTAAAAACAGAAAATTAACCATTAGACTGAGTTCAGTTACCAAGGGCCAATAGGCCTGCATTACAAAACCTCCATAAAATTCCTAAATAATAGTGTCCAGGTTGGTGAATACCTCCAGGTACTGGGCGGATGGCACCTCTGGAAAGGTGATAAAGCTCTACATGTTCCGCTCCATCCCCACCCCTTGCTTTAGGCATCTTTTCCACTTGACTATTTCTCAAGTTGTAGGCTTTACAATAACCTAATAAACACAAGTAAATATTTTCCTGCGTTTTGTGAGTCACGATAGCAAATTACCAAACCTGAGAAGGGGTAATGGGAACCCCTGGTTTACAGTTAGTCAGAAACACAGGACACAGGGATTGACCTAGAACTTCCAGTCAGCATCTGATGTGGGGAAAGACTTTAGGGACTGAGCTCTTAACCTGTGGGATCAGTGCTAATTCTGGGTAACTGGTGTCTGAATTATATTAAATTATAGGACATCCGGTTCGTGTCCACAGAGTACTGGAGAATTGCTTAAAATACATGAAAATCCCTCATGTATCCGGTGTTGGAAGCGAAGTGTATGTGAATAGAAAAATAGGACTTTGATATTAATAGCTTACCCAGTAGCAAGTTGAAGCTGGCTGTTGGGTGAGAGTTGAGCTGGGGCTGAAGCCCGGGCATCTTCAGTCCTTTCCACCTAAATTGATCTAACTCCAAAGAAAGGACACAGACCTTACCTCTTAGTGAAAGAAACATCAAAGAATTTGAGGTCCATACTTTCAAAAACTGTCACAACATGAGATAGTGCACAGTCGGCAGAGTAGGGAATGCTTTTCAGAGGAAGGAAAATAATGATCTAAAAGTACCAACGGGAGACCCAAGGACACATAAGCCCCCTCCAGGCCCAGTGGTTTGAAAGCTACAAGAGATAGGACAGTTACCACTTGAGTGGGTAACATGGTAAGCAGTGTTCTCAGAGTGAGCCAGGTTCCTCACAGAGCAACAGCAAAATAGGTAGAAAGTAAAAGAAATTTTGCTGATCATGACCCAAACATGTGTAAGGCACAGGATTAAGAATTGTTTTAAGAATTGATAAAGGGCAGGGGAAAAAGACTAGGTAACATGTGAGGCCTAGTGAGGATTAATGCATAAGAAATGTTGAGAGATCTAGGAGTCAGTTACTCAGAAATAAAGAACATAATGAGATTAGACTTTCTGGGTTCAAGGCAAGTGGCAGTGGAAAGATATGTGGCACAAGACTGTCACACTTAAGAATTATCCATTAGATATGAAATATTTATGCAGACTAAAGATTGGCATTCAGACTATATAAAAGGATTCTCATAAATCACTCCAAGAAAGAAAAGAAAAGAAAAAAATAACTCAAAAGGAAAATTGGTGAAATTTGGAAGAGGCAAAGTAAATTCAAAGGAGATTGCCTCAGTAGCTAATAAATATATGATGTTCACTCTTTCCAGAAATCAGGAAAATACAATTATAACCAAAACAAGAGATTATCTTCTATCAGATTGGCAAAAAATAAAGAAAAAGAAAGAGAAGAAAAAGAGATAGAAAGAGAAAGGAAAGGAAAAGAGAAGCAAAGAGAAGAGAATGGAAAGGAGGGGAGAGAAGAGAGAGGGGAAAGGAAAAAAAAAAAGAAAATAACAACAACTTAAAAACCTGACAGTAATCACTATGTACATCTAAAATGTACCATTAAAATAAATTAAAAAAACAACCTGACAATATCAAGTGTTGGCAAGACTGTGAAATAAAAAATAATTTTCATATATTGCTGGTAGAAGTGTAAATTGAAAGAACTAATTTAGCAATATGCTTGATGAATCTTAGTTTCCATTCTAGTTGGTTATCCTATAGAAACGCTTGCACATACGCAAAATCATATTGTCTTAGTCTGTTTCTTATGGCTATACTGGAATAACTGAGACTGGGTAATGTACAGTGAGTGGAAATTATTTGATTGCCTCTTCTGGAGACAGTGAAGTCCAAGATGAAGAGCCATTAGTTGGTGACAGCAGAAGGCGGAAGACAGAAGGCAAAAGAGTATAAGTGAGAGCAAGCAATCAAACTCTCAGCCTCTAGCCCTTTCATAATCTACACTAAGAGCACCAACCCATTCACAAAAGCCCACCCCCCGAGACCAAACCCCTCCCACAGGGCCCCTCTTCTGTATACTATTGCTCTCGGGAGTAAGTTTCAATCACATGCGTTTGGGGGACACATTTGAACCATATATAAATATACAAGGATGTTCATTGAGGATCTCTTTTATGACAGTGAAAAATCACAAGCCATTCAAAGGACCATGAATAAGAGAATAGATCAATAAAATGTAGACTCACCATAGCATGTAATAGTGTGCAACAATAAAAATGAATGAATGACAGCTATATATGTTAAGATGGATAAATCTCAAAAATCCAAGTTATAAAACAAATTATGCAAGATACATTCATCATAATACCGTTAATACTCCTTTAAAATCATATAAAACATCACTGCATATATTTTGATAGGTTCTGGTTCTCCTACTTAGCACATAATTTTGAGCAAATTACTGAATTTGTTTGAGCTTCAGTTTTCCCATCACTGAAATGAGAATGACAATATTTACCTCGTAGGGTTCTCATGTCTGAGTGAGTACAAATAAAGGGCTTAAAACAGTGCACAAGCACTGTGTGTGTTAGTTGTTACTATTACTGCTCTTATTATGGATGTGTAGAAAAGTTGCACAGCAATAATAAAACCTTGTCAAACTATTTCATGGTTGTGATTACCACTGGCAGGGGCTGTACTGATTTCACCTCTATCTATAATTCTCTGTCTCTCATTCTCTCTGTCTCTTCCTCTTTCTCTGTCTCTATCTCTACCTCTGTATTTTTCTCTCTTGCTCCCCCATCCCTCCCTGCCATATGGCGAGGATCAAATCCAGGGTACTTTACTACTGAGCTACATCCCCATGCCTTTTTCACTTTGAGACAGTTTCTTGCTGTGTTGCTCAGGCTGGGCTCAGACTTGCAATCCTCATGCCTCAGCCTCTCCAGTGCTAAAATTCCTGGCATGTGTGCACCACCACACCCAGCTTATAATATTATTTTAAAAATTAAATCTACTGTTGTCAATTCAACCAGGCATACATAGATGTCATGGATACAGGTACTCTTAGCAGTCCGTGCTAACACCTGCTCACCAGTGTTGCAAAAGACAGAACTAACCCCAGGACTTTCCCTGTTTTCCCAAGAAGTCCCCTGAGAAGAGGATGTTGCCCTTATTACTTTCTAGGAGTTAGAGAAGTGATTATGTCATCTTCGACTGGTCTGAAGCCATCACCAGAGACCATGGTGGGCAGCCAGTGCTGGGGATTGAACTCAGGGCCTTGTGCTTGCTAGGCAAGTGCTCTACCACTTAAGCTAAATCCCCGACCCCCAGAGACCAGTTTTGAAGGACAGTCTTCCAACTTAGGGACAGTATAAAATTTATCTGAGCCAATGCTAGCTACGGTTTATCATATTAATGATGGAGGCCACAGTGACAGAGATCTCCCTGCAAGGGAAGGAACATCCTCTAAACTCCTTTTCTGGACCTCATCTCCTGCAACAGACGTTGGACTCATACTCATCCAGGTAGCACTGTTCTGATGAGGACTCCGCGGAAAAGCAAATTGACAGAGAAATGCTAAATGCTACCTCGAGCTAGGAACATCTCTCAGGAAGCCTGTGAGCTTCCTGCCAGGCTCAGAATGCTTCTGCTTAAGAGTACTGATGCTCCTCCTAGTTGAGATCAAAATGTCACCTTTTAGAAAGCCCAGCAGAGAACAGATTCATTTTCATGATTGGATGGGGCAGATTTGGTCAAATCCTAAGATCTCCACTTACCCCCCCCCCTCAGTTTCTGAGCTACTAACAGACTATCTGACCTCCTCCGGGGTGCCTGGGACCTGTCCCATTTGTTAGAGGAGAGGCTTAGGATGGAAAAGATGTAGGCTTGCTTCTCAAGTGGGCCAGCCTGTGACCATCACCCAGCCCTTTCCAAAGGCCTCACCCATATCTTATTGTTGTCATGATCCTAACATAGGTTAATCCACTGCACAGAAACAGGGAAAGCCATGATGCAATTTAGAGAAGCTACAGTTTCCCCTCCCACGCAAGCTTTACTCTCCTCCAGATGGTGTGAATCATTTCTGCTGCTTCACACCTGAGAGTGGAAGAGGCGGTACCCATGCAGTCGCTACCCAAAGGCATACAGGGACATTGCTTCATTGCAGTGAAAGCAAATCCTCCATTTCACTCCAAGGTAAGGTGTGTACACTATTCCGGGTGTTGGTTTCCTCCCTTCCCACATGGCACCCTGCCTCTCTCAAGTTCCCACCATCCTCCAGAGAAGACCATAAAGCTAACCTTTCTTGAGTGCTTAAACATGTGTTTCAAATCACTTAAATAAGTCCTCACAATAAGCTACGTGGTAGGTATTATTACTATTTCCATGTTAGAGAAGAGGAATTATGTTTTTGAGAGGAAAAAGTTCTTGAGTAACACAGAATGTGGTAGAGTACCATAATGGAAGTTGTCTGTTGCTCTGTTAACTGCAGAACTTGCACTTTTAATGAATATATTACACTATTTGGATCCTTCTGTCCTATGAAGATTTTCCTAATTATGAAGATCAGTAGAAAGTACTAAAGCAGACACAGAGAGAAAACCTATAAGCACATAATTAAGTACACTGCTTTTAATATCATGCGGAGGATCTATAGGAAAAAATGTTATTCTCAGAAGTTTGTCTTTCTAGAAAAACGTGACTACAAGAGATGTGAATAAAATCAGGGGAAAATAAAGCTAGGGCCTATGTTGCTACCCAGAGGTTCCTAAGATACTTTTGTAAGTGTTGTTTCTGAAAAATCCCAACAATGTGTCACCACTTGGTTTGCACTAACCTGCTATGACAATTGTCAGAATAGAATTTCCAAGCTGTGACCTTGAAGATTCCTGAAAATCATTGAACTTCCTATCTTTCTCCGATATTCAAGAAACTGGCCTGAATTTATATGCGAGGAATATTTGTAAATCCACTTTAGGCCACAGATAAGTCTTTTGTGTCCATTTTATATTTTCTTAGGCCACACACAGAATAGTGCTTATTTCTAAATGTTCCTGTAAGAAAGCAAAACAGAGAAGGAAAAAAATACGATAAAAAGTTAAAATACAAGGAAGAAGATCAGAGGGTCTTCATTTGTATCTTAAATATGGTCATACTTGCTACTGAGTTTCGTGAAGCAAATTTAAATCTCTAGGGGCTGGAGATTTAGCTCAGTGATAGAGTGCTTGCCTAACAAGCACAAGGACCTGAGTTCAATCCCCAGCACCTCCCCCCAATTTTTTTTTTAATTTCTAGGATATTGTAAACACACTCTGCTTTTAGTGTACAGCTGTTCGTAGCCATTTCTAGGTTAAAGGGCCACTCATAAAGCAGGGGTGGCAACCTCAAGGAAGTGATCCACCTCATTTTTGACACCTGCCCACCTGCCCTGGAGGAATATTATAAAAGTTGTGAGCTCCCGGAAGGAAAGAGAGACTGTGAGAACATGGCTTGATGAGCTGTCTAGCTCTCTATTATTTCAAACCTGAGCGGAGGATATTATCTTAATGGCCTGCTGGAGAAAAGGAGCAATCAGAAACACGAAGAAGTGCTGCCAGATGTCAGACGCTGATGTATCTGGGGAAGCGGTCCGGCGGGCACCACGCTCTGTCCCTCAAACACACGTCCGCCCTGCTGAGTCTTGGTGCTGACTGGTCTGGCAATAGAGCTGAAGCACACACTAGACACCTTGCAAGACCTTTGCATTTCTGAGAGTCAGTCCATCAATTTATGCCAGTGGAAACCACAGTCTGAGCACCAGATCATCTTCTAGGCATTCAAATAAGCAGACCTAAGAACATACTTGCTGCTATAAATAGTCAGCTGAATGGAACTTGAGGAATGGTGTAGGTGTTAAATATGAAGGATTACCTAGGAAATTTGCCTTGGCTTCTGCAGAGAAATAAATTGCTTAAATACATTCTGGAATGCCTAAGAGGGTGTGTGCCTAGTCATAAAGAGGAAATCAGTGTAAGTGGTATTGAAATCGAGTTAGGCTTCTCTAAATTAGGTAGAAAATGGTGACAGCTTTGTTTCCTGTAGTGGTGGCCTGAGGGACTCTCAGAGCTAAGACTCTATTGTTCCTTGCATCCTGGTCTGCCTTCCCTTCTGTATTTAAAGTGGGTTTAATTAAAGGCCATGTTCTAAGTTTTTTTTTTTTAATCTGAATTTATTGTTTATTTTAAATTTTTCCTCATTTTTGGGAAAAGAAAGGACTGGATGAAAAAGAAGGGCTGGATGAAAAGATGTTACATTGACTATTACATGAAAGCATGTTAATTTAGGCACTTGTAATCTTACAAAAACACAGAGTTAAAAGTTGGTTTAGCAGTGGCCAGATGAGAACGTTGAAATGACTCCTAGACATTGTGTGGGCTCTGGAATGAAGGACTTGGTTCAAATCCTGCATCTAAGTATGCTAGTTCTGTGACCACGGACAAGTTATGTAAGCTCATTAAGCCGTAGCTTCCTCATCTGTAAAAATAAACAGTACCAGGACAGCCTTACTATACTGTGAGTTTCACTATATTTGTAAACACTGAAAATGGAACCCAGACAGAGTACATTACTCAAGCATTACTAGAGACACGTAGCCTTTCCTCAGTTGCCCAAGAAATGTTTAAAAAATCTAGAGAGTTCTCTGAATTCTTTAAATAATTGTGATTAGTAGATGTAGATACAGAATAGGGAGAAAGGGAAGTCACACGAAAAAAGTAAGAACCTGCAGAGACTATTTTCAGAATTGCCTTGTAGATTCCTAGTAACAGGAGATACAAAAGCCAAGTCTTCTATGTTGAGGTGAAGGACTGGTGTGGACCAGCAGTAAGTCTTTTTGATGAAAGGACTTTCACAACCAGAAACATTCCCTGCAGGCCCAGAAAGACAGACGGCAGAACTGACTGTGGTTCAGGAATTGGGAAGGGAGAATGTTGGGATGTAAGACTTTTGGGGGACCCTTAATCCAACCCATAGTTTTCAAATGAGACTACAAGGACTATTGAACCTCTACTTCCTCAAGTAGAGGAAGCCCCTCTTTCAAGCCTGAGCAAATGCCATCCTTCAATGCTTCTCTATCATTTTTTGAATTGTAATTCTTACCTTCTCCTTTCTTCTACTCCTTGTACTCTCCATCCTTTCTTGCTGTATTTCTTTTCTCTGTGGTTTTTAGTACCTTTGAAGACATTCTATACTTCACGTGCCTGTGTATTTATTATTTCAGGTCAGTCTCTCTTTGTTTGAAATTAAGGTGCCTATTTGGAGGTGTATCTTGAATCCCTAGGACGGTGCCTGGCACATAGTTGACCCTCCTTCAATATCTATTGAGACAACAAAGAAATAAATCGATGAGTAAGGATGAATGAATGGGACAAAGGGGACAAATTGTTATGTGGGAACCATTTAACGCAGTGCTTCACCTAGTCTAATTTCTTGGACTAGGCAAGTTTCCAAGGCCCAACATGGCAGAATAGCTCAGAAACAGAGAAATGCAAAAACTTAAATAAACGAGTAGAAAAAGGAGATAGGTAGAAGTCATAGTCAATAGTGCTTGTAGTTTCATTTGAAAACTATGGGTTGGATTAAGGGTCCCCCAAAAGTCTTACATCCCAACATTCTCCCTTCCCAATTCCTGAACCAAGAAGTACAAATTTAATTTGTGGTTGTTGCCCACACCCACAGAGCTTGTGTGAGGCAGTTCGAGGGCAAGCCTTGGGGCAAATTTCCTCTGGAGCACACTCTTTCCTCTGGAAGGGGATCGGCTATATGTGGGGCAAAGCTTCAGACTGCATTGAACAGAGTTGTGTGATTATCTACAGGGCAATCACAGCTTCTGTTTTGTCCTGGCATGCTTTATTCCTTTACTCTCCCCATCCTCCTGGCAGTGGATTTCAACTGTAGTTTCATATGTGATGAATGTTAATGAGAAATCCTAGGACAGTTCAGTTTTTATTTCTAGAAGATGGAGCCTACCAGCCTCTGACCTGTGGAATATGTACAGCCAGGAAACAGTCCTTTATAAGATTAAAGCAACCAACTAGCTGACTGGCCATTAAATACTAAATAAATAACTCCTAATAATAGCCAGAATAGAACTGTAGATAAAACAACTTATAAATACGCACGCGCGCGCGCACACACACACACACAGAGAGCTGTATCAGTGGTATCAGTGCAGGGTACTGGAGATATAGGGTGAAAAAAAAACTCAAAGAACTGGGGGAACTCTCAGTCTTGTGCAAAGAAGTAACAAAGCATGAATAATCACAATCCTGGGAACAAAAGCCACGCTAAGCCTGTGTATAGAGTACTATAGGAATGTGAAATAAGGTAGCATATCTATTTCAAATGTAAAATGAAGAACTTGGAGTGTTTTCATGAATGAAATGATATGTTTTTCTTTCTCTAATTTTATTTTTTGCTTTTTATTTTACTTTCTTGGGGAGTTGCTACATGTACATAACACATCTTAATTCTTTTTCCATCCCCTTCCTTCATCATTCCTTCCCCTTCCTCCATCTCTTGTTCCCCCTCCCATTTGAGAAAGATCCATCTCTCTACTTTCTATTATCTTTTATTTTGCTCTTTATTTACATTTTGGGTTCCTTGTGTAAGAGAAGCCTTGTGATATTCAAGCTTGTGAGTCTCAATATTAATATGTTTGCTTCAATTCAACTTTGAACACATCAAGGGCAGGAACTGTATCCTAATTATTTTTCTGTCTTTTGTGCCTGGCAGTGTATCTGGAACACAGGTTTATTGAATGTACAAATTAATTAATATGTAAATTAATATACAAGTCAAGGATACTATACTAAAGGGACTTTAACTTTCAAATTCTAAAACCATCAAGTTATCTTTGTCAAAGACACTCAGGGTTATAAAATGTAAAGATTAAAAGAGAAGCAAATAGTTAATGCAAGTAAGGCTTCTAGAGTGTATTTTTTCACCTATTTGAAAACAGCTCTAAAATCAAAAGTGAGAAGGCTTTAACATAGAGATGCAGAATTGAAGGGCAGAAGCAACCTAGAGGAAAAGAGACCAGTGGGCCTGTGAGGAAGTGACCTGGCGAGAGGTAAAGGAAGAGGAGAAAAAGATTTCCGCCTGCAAAACTAAGTGCTTCATTTCTCTGAAAGAAACAGGTAGGATAACAACACTTCATGGTTCTTCAGTCCTGACTTTCACTTTACAGGAAATACAAGTTCAGAGAAACAAGTTAAAACATGACCGTCAGAAAAACTCACTGACACACTAGAATGTCGAAAGTTGTACAAAGCAACTCAGCCTGGTCCTGTCTAAAAACGAAGTGTTACAGAAACAACCCGGACATGGGCACACACACAAGCAGGCACACGGGGGTCTGCTCTAAAACAAAGGCAATTGGACTCTAATAAAAAGACATTCTGAAGACAACTGGGCAATTTGAATATTGATTATACAGGAGAAGGTATTAGGAATTAGCTATGTCGAGACACACTCGTGCCGCTCTGTTTATACAGTGTTCTTGTTTTTATAGAATACGTGCAAAATTAGGTAAGAGGAACTTACTTTCAAACAGGTTCAGAAAACAGAGAAACAGATACTAGATAAGCCAATTTTCCAAACATTGAACAACTGCTAGAATTAGGTACCTCACAGTATTTATTGATTAGTCTTTCATCGTTTTGGTATATTTGAAACTTTCTTATAATTCAAAGATGAAGTTAATTTAATAGAGCATTTTTGTTACTGCAAAAAAAGGTAGCTAATCCACAGCCCCTTTTCCAAGGTTTAAAGACCAATACTCTAGACAGCCCAAGTTCAAGCCTCTGGGTATCCTTCTGGTACTAAGTAGAAATGATAGTTTTGTTGTAGGAGTAAGTTGAGCAAGTTCTACCGAACTTCACAGAAATACATTCTGAGGCCTAAATTACAAAGATGCACATGTTTCCAGTTCTGATTCATGGAAAAGGTAAACAGGTTTTGCAGAGTAAGAGAGATGTGCAGTTTCATGCGAGCTGTTGCATATATGATTTATAAAGTATTTTTAATTAAGCTTTTAATATAACTTTGTGAAACATGCTTACTTGACAATTTAGGAATTCTAGGAAAAATTAGGGAGGCAACACATACCCGTCAGCAATATTCTCTGAAAACAATTATCTTTAAAAAGTTACAGAAATGTGTTCAAATGCTACACATTTCTGTAACTATACTTGATAGAAATTAGTGGCCTTCAAAATTAGTGGCCCTTTTCTATATCTTGTTTTGTTTTGTTTGTTTGTTTGTTTGTTTTTTGCTTTTCTTAGGAGAGCTGATTATGTGTCCTGGGAAAGCCATTCACAATCCCTTATCCTGGAAGTGTTGTGAATTTGAACTTCCTGTTGCTTCCAGCTAGTTGCTGGAATACGTTTCACTCTGGAATGCTTCTCTGTCTGACCCAGTGACTAATTCTGCTGAAATAAGTATTGGAATCTCCGGTCCCACAGAGTTCACCCAGAGTCTCTGCTGTGGGGCATCTCCTCAAGAAATGAGTCTTTCTAGACCTGCCCACATCAGGTAGCGCTCCATTACACCAGGGAGTATGCACTCCACTCGGCAGCAATCAGGGAAATTCACACGGAGGCTAATTACATCAAAAATACCACACAAGTGTCCCACATTAGTGTTATTTCTTGGTAAAGTGCAAGAGCAACACATACCTTTGGAACTGGAAATGATGTTAGGAATGTGCTGTAGCATGACACCTGCACAGGCTAATCCAGTCCCAGAAGCTAATTCCTTCCTACACAATCTAATTCTCCTTCAACTTCAGATTTACTCTGAAGATCAAGGTTTTGGGTTCTGTATATCCAGAAGAGTCAAATGCATAAATTTTCAGTGCTCAAGGATTTTGGGGGGTAGATTAAATCTCCTTTGATACAGAATTTTGTGATTAGTTAACAATTATGGTTATTGCACATTTCAAATAATTCATTTATCCTTGTTCCATAAAAAGTAGGGAACAGACGCCATAGAGAGAGTCCAGCATACTCATGGGATTGCTATTAGCCTGACTTGCCGTTCAGTTCTGGCAACCTCTTCCCTAATCTGAAATTTGAGAGTGAGCAGATTTGGGGGAACTTGCCTGGAGACTATGGTGGGGGAAACAAAATTTCTATTTTCCAAATAATTTTCTTTGATTACACAGTGGTTGAATAAGAACAATGGCCGCTATGGAGGCTCCAGAAGGAAAAAGTGATCAACTGACTGTGTTGAGGTCACCAAGGGTTTGTCCTCTAAAAAAAATTATCTTTCAATTGTATCTCTTTCACAAATTTCTACAGATCCTGATCTTTGGGCAACCCAGGGAGCTAATCTGTGCTCATTTTTCATAGCTTCTTCCTATTCTCTGACTTTTCTTTCCTCCTTTCCAAAGGATAGATTGAAATCTCTTCCACCATTTTAAAAGTTATATATTCTATTTTTTCTTATAAGATCCATGCTTATGTTCCTATCCCCCTCTTGGTTACTTAATATATCATACTTTTTTTGTGTGTGTGTGCTGGGGATCGAACTCAGGGCCTTGTGCTTGCAAGACAAGCACTTTAACCACTGAGCTAAATCCCCAGCCCCTAATGTATCAATACTTTTTAACTTGCCATTAAAATATTATATTGTTTTGTCTTCATATTCATGTATTCACATTGTCTAAATGTTGGTTCTGAATATTTCCCTTTTTGCTTTTCTAAGGTTCTAAATTTTTACAAATAAAACAATATACTTCACAAAAATATTTGAAAACCCTTGTTTTCTCATCTCTTAGAGTAGCTCCTGCTTGTGCTTTTCATTTGGACATTTCTCTAGAAGTGTATTCAATATACAATGTTTATGAGGTAAACCTGAGTCTGTGTGTGCCTATGAATATTCTTATGAAGCTTTCTTTTTATTTTTATAAAAATTGTATTGGTACATTTTAGATATACTTAATGACCCCATTCATCATAGGGACTTTGAAGCTTTCTTTTTAAATGAAAAATGTACCTAGATATAAATTATTTAGTGCACAGTTATTTTTCCTCAATTTTTAAAAATAGAGTTTCATTGTCTTTTCATAACCACCATTGCTGTTGACAAAACTGACCATTCTCTGGGGAACTCATACTCTTCCTATGGATTATGATGCATCCCAGATCCTAGAGTGGGTTGCCAGTACAAACCGTGTCTTCAGCTACTTACCCAAAGCTTTGCTCTCCACAGACCTCTCAGCATACTTTAAGTGCCTATTTTGACTTCAGCTAGGGACTGTTTTAGGCACTTGGTACTTGAAAGTTCTAAACTTGTCAGAACAAGCACAGGTGCGAGAAACTTATGGGCAAGGTCCGCTAATATGTTGCCAGAAAACAACATAAAGTTCACAGCCAGTCAACTGTGGCAAAGTTAATGTACACATGCTAACAGAGACAGTCATAACCGAGAAAAACACTTACTTCTTAGTTCAGTTTTCTCCTGCAAACCAATCTCAAGACAGACTTCACGGACACACGAGATATACAGCTACTTTTCAGAATATCTTATTTCCTTTCTTGCAAGACTATCTAGACCTTAAACAGGAAGTATGGATGGTGTGATGCAAGTCAATGACTATTGTCAAAAACTTCAACAGTAGGAAATCTTACTAGTATAACCATTATTAGTAAAGTCATTCTTTAGCCTTCACTACCTGTCAAGTCCAGTACTAACCGCCCACCAGTCATACAAAAGAGAACTTGCCCAATATTAAGTGGGAGAAAGTTATTAGTCCAGAGCTTCACAGATAAATGCAAAATCATACCTAGCTGGAGCTCTCAGGGGAGAAAGTTTTGTGCTCTTCAGTTGTAGAAGAGGAGTGTAACCTGGTTGGAGGTAGGGGAAGGAGTCAGAGAAGACACCTTCTTGAGGTGATGACTGAATTGATTATTTTGAAGGATGAGCAAGAATTAAACAGATCAAGACAAGGAAGGGAGAATGTTTAGGCAAAAAGTAGAGCATGTAAAAAGAATCTGTGGCAGGGGAAAGAAAGAAAGATAGAGTGGTCAAAGCCCAAAACTCAGCAGGGAGCACCATGGGACCCGAGGTTGGAGCAAAAGGTCAGGGCCAGAACGTGTGGGGCCTCGTAGGCTGTGTTGGGAATTTTGATGTTTAGCCTGTGGAGTGGGAAAACTTCAAGATTTTTGCAGCCTGAGTGTGCGGTTGGTGTGGTCACTATTGCACCCAGAAAGATTTCTTTGGCAGTAATATGGAGGGGTATTACTGTAGGAAAGGACTAGCCATGGCAGCAGTTGCATAGTATTTCCAGGAATTAGGCACGTGCTGATCACGTGTCTGAGTGGAAGTTAAGCTTTCCACCATGTGTCAGTCCAGCCTGCTTTGAAGTTCTGACGGTCTGTCCCGGGGCACCATCTACACAAAGAAAATTTCCTCTCCTTACTGAAGAATTTAAAATTTAGAAGCTTATGATTGTGCTGACTTCTAGACTAGATCATTCAATATAATTGCAGGTGAAGCTCTAAGAAGGAGTTTTTAAAATAGATTGCCTTGTGACTGAGCACCTGTGAACAGAAGGCACTTTGCCAATGTTTCTGTCTTGCAGAGTTTCTCAAACTGTAGTCCGCATTGAAAGCAGCAGGAGGATTCATGAAAACACAGGCTGCCGGGGCCCACTCCCGGAGTTTCTGATTCCGTAGGCCTAGCGGGAGGCACAATAATTTGCCTTTTAACAAGTTCACGGGTGATGGCGGTGGTGCCGTCTGGGACCCAGCTTTGAGACCCACTTCCTCTAGTGCATTGTCCCTCCAGCTGCACATTACAATCACTTGGAAAGCTTTAACAGTACCAGAGTCAAGGGTCTCCAAACCAAAGAAATCAGAATATTCTAGGTGGCCCCAATGTGTATGTATCAAACTAAGAAACACCGACATTGAGCCCTAAGTTGTGCTGTCCTGTTGCCCTGTCCTGTCTCTTTTCCCCTCTGTATTTCTAGCTGCCTCATTAGGTCCTAGCCATGATTAAATTTGGAGCTTTTCAAAAGAAGTGATTTTTAAGATAAATATTGTTTATAAAAATATCTGAGCTCAGCTTTAAAAGGCTTGCTAGCCAATATACGTTCACTTCTCAATCAGCTTAGCGAAAATCTACAACGCGTGCTGCTGACAAGCACCTTGAACTCTGAAACTATGTTTTGTTCACATATTTTGATACGCATTGTTGCTAAAATTCTTGTGCTCTTAACTGTCTCCATCATTCCCAGTCTTTTTTTTTTTTTTTTTTTCCTCAGTGCTGGGGCTAAAACCCAGGGCCTCGCACACGGTAGGCAAGCACTCTGCCATGGAGCTACGTGCCTAGCCCACCCCCCATCTTCTAATAGTCAAATAGTAGAATTGATGTCTTGAGATTCACGTTCCCCAAACACATCATCATCTACAATATTATTTTAAGACTCACGTCCTAAGAAGAGGTGAAAGGTGTTTCAATAACTTGAATGCTGATGAAACTTCTATTACGTGATTTCCTAAGGCATGAAATGTGATCAGCAGGATTTCCCCAACTCTCCATTCCCTGCCCCAACTTTTTACAAAATAAACAACTTTTTCCTTCGAATGCCAGCAGCAACCATAGCCAGTTTGTTTCCATTTGTTCCATCTTTTCTCTTTTTCTCTTCCTTTTCCTTTCCTTCCTTTCCCCCTCCCTCTTCCCTATTTCTTCTTCCCCTTTTGAACACTTTCTATTTCACAAACCCAATATCAGTCAATGAAATTGAAGAGGTGATTAAAGACCTGCCAACAAAGAAAAGCCCAGGCCCTGATGAATTCATATCATACTTTTAAACCATGCAAGAAAATTTTGTGTGGCTCAAGGTGTGTTCTCTGGCAAAGAAAAGTGTAGCTCTAGAAAGTGTAGCCCTAGTGTTGCTTCAAGAGAGAAAGAGCTTGGTTTATGCTATGTCATTAACTATTGCCAAATTAACATAAAGAAAAGGACTCCCTACCAGAACAGGCTGAAATGTAGCCTTAGCACAGGTTGAGTGGTTTGTTTGGGTCTATGACCTTATTTAAAGTCATTTTTGTATATGTTATCTTTACCTCAGATTGCCTAAAAATGATTAAAATATGATCAAGCTTAGAAGATTTTTATACTTCTTTCAGAGTGGAGAAACTCCACATTGGAAAAATCTAGGATTTGCAATGGCTTTAAACCTCGTGCCTTCTACTGAAACACAATTTCTTAACCCAGATATGGTGCTTCTCTTCATCAGACATCAAGAAAGAATTAGTCATAACATCTCTGTATGGAACATGTTTCAGTGTCTTTGTCCTTAAGAGAATCTTTACGCTTATCCTAAATCTTTTCCACTGTAATTTATCTCTTGACTGCCATACCACCCATAATCGAAATTCAACCAAAGTAACGTGTGGATTTAAAAAAAAAAAAAAGAAATGATCAACACACCCCAATGCCACATATGCAAACTCTATCCGCGGGAACGTAGCATGCCTTATGGATTATGGTGGAAAGAGTTTGGGCAGGCAGACCTTAAAATCCTTTCCCACTCTATGATTCAATGTGCTTAGAACTTCATCTTCTTGTTACAAGGAGAAATGAAAAAGTTCTCCCAGTTCCGTGTTCCCAAGTCTACTTCTAAAATCGTTCCATAGATGACTGCCTTATATAGAATAAAATGCGCAGTCTTAAGTGTACAGCTCTTAAGATCTATTCTGATCAAGATTAGAACTATGTCAGTCTTCAGCGCAGGCTTCCTCATGCCCCTATCTCGTCACCATGTCTGCAAAGTTGCTATCTATTTTCTACTTTATAATCATGGGTTAGTTTTGTCTGATTTTGAATGCTATATAATGGAATTATACAGTGTATACTCTTTTGTATTTGTAATTTGAATGCAAAGTTATTTCCTAGGCATTGTTTAAGTGTATCAGTAGTTATTCTACTTCTACAAATTTTCCAAATATACTAGTTTGTCTCTTCTACTATATATGGATGAGTATTTGGATTATTTCCAAATTTTGACCATTACAAACAAAGTTTCTATGAGCATTCCTTAGATGCTTTTTACGTACCTAAGCACTTATTTCTAGACCATAGGGTCACATGTAGCTTTGTTGATGATGCTGTCAAATTAGTTTTCCAAAGTGGATTTACCCATTTACATGGCCACCAACATTGTAAATCACCATATGTGGTTTTAATTTACTCCAACCTGGTCAGGTGTATTGGTTTCTCATCGTGATGTTCAGTTACATTTTTAACTAATGGTAGGAAAACTTTTCATATGCTTCACCCATTATTTCCCGAACAGCTCCAGTCAGGCTTTCATATCCATCACCCGAGTGAGACCACCCTTGTCCAGTATCGAATCTCCTCCAGGATGGTATATCAGTTCTCGATTCTCACTGATGTCTAAGCTGTGAGTTCAGATTTCAATGTCAGTTTTCTTTGGGTTTAGAAATGGAACAGAGATCAATTGAAGAGGCATCAAATCTTGAAAAACATCTGGCTTTTTTGTAGCAAGTGTAAATGATCTCTTACAGGAAAGCACCCTAAGTACACTGAAATACAAACTAAGAAAGCATGTAGTTTGGCAAGATGGACATCACTTATAATTCTGGAAGATTCCAAAGAACATACGTCTGCTGAATAGTAGCTAGGTTGTAACCGGAGCCAGTCATATATATAACTGGGTTATGTAATAAAAGTAGCTGGTAAGCTGGTAAATTTAACTTGCTAAAATATCCGTGACCAGAGCAAATAGTGAAACTGAAAGTTAGCCAAGGGAAAGGCTGACATCAGCAAGTTTGGCTGTGTTAAGAAATGAACAAAACAAAGACTTTTGCAGCCCAGAGGAGTGGATGATAGACAAGACGTGCAGGCTTGTGTTAGATCAAGAATGAGGCGGAGGACACACAGAACATCGTGTGGTGGTTTTGGCTTCCTGGAAGGCAGGGCTACAGAAGCATTTGCATGTCAAGTGCCCTGCTGGCTCAAAGCCCCCTACAGAAGCAGATTTCTAAATTCTTAACAGAGAACTAGATATTGGAGACCAAGAACAGAATAATGTGGAAAGCTTTGCCTTCAGAGCTGGAGACTATTTCCAAAATAAATTCTTCCTTCTAGATTATAATTACTAAAAGTGTAACAGTTTACCAATCTCTAAATCACTTTCCCCGCTACCACCATCTAGTCTAATGCCTTAAATATGACAGGAACTCAATCAATATTTTGAATTGAATGGAATTCCCCTCAAATGTATGCAGAATCGTATTATCTTTAAGGCTTATTAAAATGTCTTATGATGACATTTCCTCTCTGCCACACAGGCACAACTGGAACGAAGTGGTTTGCCCATACTTCCTGCCTGAGTAATGAGGTGACCCTTTTGCTGACCTTAAAGTATTTGTCACAGTATCTTTGAGATAAAATCCTTGCATTTCCCAAGGATTTTAATAAACAGACAGTACTTGGGTTTGATAAGTGATAATTGAACTTGGAAATATTTATTAGTAAATATAGTCAGATTGTACCCTGTAAGCCTAAAACAGCTCTCTGCAATCATTAAAAACATTCTTCTTCGATGGCCTGAAAATAGAGGACATACTTTTAGGGAATTGCAAGAGGCCCGCGGAAGAGAGAGGTCAGGGCAAGAAAGGGTGGTAGGGAGGGTAGATGCAAGGAATGAGCAATACGTGTATGTCTGAAAATGTCACAGTGAAACACCTTAATTTGTACCATTAATATGATTAAATCATCATAATAAAAATCCTACTTTGAAAACAAACAGGAAGATATATGCTGGTGTTCAATAATCATTCACTGCATTTGCTCTAGTTAATTCCTTTCAAAGTCATTGAAGAGTAAAACTATAAACTGCCAAACAGTGGGGCTGACCTGGGACTCTCACTAGCCATCTCCTTTCCAGTCGTGAGTCAGTGGTGAGAAATATGTCTTTGTCGTCTTCTCCAGCATAATTACCAACACATGTGTATCACGGCAGAGCTGTTAGAATACGGTTTCTTTTCTGCTTCTCATCTCTTTTCTTCCTTGCAGACATTTGTCTTTTTAAGGTACTTAACTAATTTCATCAGTGGTATTTGATAAGGTGTGAGTAGAGGAAGGGCTTGAAATATTAAGAAAACTCAGTAAGATAATAGAGACTCTCCTTGGTAGGAAATGATTGAAGACACTGAAGAAACTGATGTGAAATAACATTTGTCCTATCTTAGAATTTTAATAGTTGAAGTTTTGTCTCATATGGGGACTGGGCCTCCTCATTCCTTCCACATTGTGTAGGATAAACAGGACCATTCCAGATATTAATATTGTGATGATAAATTGTATGTGTCAATTTGGTTATGCCACATTGATGTGTATTTGGTTAAACATAAATCTAGACCTTACTGTGAAGCTATCTTTTGGATAAGGTTAATGTTTAAATCGGTAGACTTTGAGTAAAGCAGATTACCCTCTACTACATGGGTGGGCCTCATCCAATTAGTGGAAGGGCCTCAGAGAAAAAGTCTGAGTTCTCTCAAAAAAGATTTCTGCCTCCAAACTGCCTTTAAATTTAAGCTGCGATTTCACCTCTTCTCTCCAGCCTACTGGCTAATGCTACAGAAGTGGGACTTGTAGAGTCCCACAACTGAATGAACCATTTCTTTAAACTTTCTCTCTCTCTCTCTCTCTCTCTCTCTCTCTCTCTCTCTCTCTCTCTCTCTCTCCCCTCCCTTCTCCCTTCTCCCCACACATACAATACCACACCAACACCATACGTTATACACTGCATACACTTTTTATTGGTTCTGTTTTGCTGGAGAACTGTGAATAACTAACAGAATTACAAACAATGTTAGTATTGGGTTTCTTGGGGCCAGTAATACAAGTATTCAATATGAGTCAATGACTGAATACACTTCAGATTGCTCAGAGCCATTGTCTGGACTCTGAAAGGAAAGTTGAGGCTATTGAGTATTATTTCCTGAAATGCCACCCTGTTTGGGGAAGTTTTATATGGAGCACTTTCATTTCAGAGAACTAATTTCTCAGATTGCCTTACAGTTAGATCCCTGCTGGCCATCATTCAATCTGCAATAATACTACCCAATGAGACATACTGTGACCCAAGTTCATTCTTGCAACAAACATGTGAGAGACTATTGCTATACTAATTTCATAATGAAGAAATTCCCTGGTAAGCACTTTGCCCAAGGAAGTGCCTCTCTCAGCACTGAAAGGTTAAAATATATTAGTTGATAAACTTCTAGGTAATTGCTTAGTCAATAGGCATTCATTGAAAACATATTTATATGTACTGAGTAGATATTATATTGGTTTTATGAAAGTCTAAAACAAATTGAAAGAGATGTATTTTTGGAAGATTTTCTAAAATCACAAAAGGTCAACTCTCAATTCTCCAGAAAACCTCGTGCATCCATGGACTCCCTAAACATTCCAGGGAGTTGCAAGTAATTTTTTAAGCTCTTGCATCACCCAAGATGTCCAGTCTCTCATTCAGCTGCCCATCTGACATCTCCGTTTGATTGTATAACATGTTAAATCTCAGATTTAATTGTCCCTGATATTTTTTCTCCCCTTACACATCTCTTCTGATTCATCAGGCAATCCTCCAAAGCTGCCTCAACTGAACTGCAACTCACTGTTGATTCAGGTAAGATTTCAGCCCAACCACCATCATCGTTCAAATGGAAGGCCGTAAAAATAAAATCCTCCAACTTCTTCCTTCCGTTCTTATGCCTCATTCTCACAAGCCAGAGTGGTCTTTTAAAGTATAAATTAGATCATATTACCAATCTCCCCACCTAACACTGTACTCTGCTCTTGTAATAAAAATACAAACCTCTTCTGAAAGCCTAAGAGGTTTTGTACAATACGACCTCCGTCTTGCTTTTGATAATCACCTTTTAATTACTCTCCAACGTGTTTGCTGTGCTTCAACCCCACTGACCCTTAATTCCATACATACCAGTTTCATTCCAGATTCTTTTACCTCCTTCTCTAGAACGCCTTCCCCCTTCCCCGTCTAGCCCATCCCTTCAGTATCTCATTCCACCTAAAGACCCGCTCCTCACAGAGGCGTCCTGTGATCACTCCAGCTGGAGGGGCCACCACTGGAAAAACGTGTGCTTGCTCACTCCTCTCTCTCCCTCATTATTACTTTTCCTCTTTTTTCCTCCCTTGTGCTTAACCGCATGTGAAAATGTCTTACCCATTTCCAGTTTGCCCTGAGACTATTTGCCGACAGTGCTGAGAGCGGCAATATAAAATTACAGTCCTAACCCTATCCCCAAAGTCTGCGACAAAATATCTCATTTTTATTATTATTTTCGCATCATCCAAATATATCTATAGTCTTTGGAAATGAAATACATCATTCTAGCTCTAGAATTCTGGTTTTAGTAGTGGCATTTCCATTTACAAAACATAGTAATTTTCTATTGCTGAAAATTAAATAAATGCTGGCAGTGAGCTGCACTTTATTTTAAAGTGGGAAATGGTTTAATAATGTACTTGCTTACACATTCTTGTGTGTATGATCCCATTCAAACGTAAGAGGCTTCACTTGTTTTTGTCTACAATTCTGGAATTGTAGCCTGGAGAATGAGCCACTCCTTGATACATTTTGAATGATCGAAAGCCCTAAAATGTTTGCGCTAAGCACTAATTGTTTCCCACGCAGTAGGAAGTCACTTGTGGTTTGTTTTCTAATTCTAGCCCCCTTGGGAAATGGCTCCTCATATTTCACGGAATGCTTCGGATACTTTCGCAGTTTCTTCGAAGCTAGCATACTGTTTCATGCGACCACAGTCTTAATCAGGATATTAAACAAATACCAAAGGAAATTTTTGAAAAAGTTGTGTGGGAAGGGTGTTTGTATTTTCCTGTCTGTAACATTTCCCCAGAGAATCCTGTCCATCTGCTTGGCTGCCTTTCACTTAGGTCAGAAGCAGCTGCGCTCCTCAGGTAAAATTCATTGGTGAACATTTTCCTTTGTAGAACTTTAAACTACTCGAAAGGCAGATTCCTTTGCGTGAACCCCAAAAAGGGAAACCAGATGCAATTTTCAATCAGCAGAGCGTAAGATTTTATTGTGCTAGAATTTTCCAAACCATAAACAAGTGAACTGGGCGGGGGATTTAGCTCAAGTGGTTAGAGTGTTTGCCTAGCAAGCACAAGGTCCTGAGTTCAATCCCCGGTACCAAAAAAAAAAAAAAAAAGGTGAACTATGAGCCAGGCACATAACAAAATACCACGAGGATGTTCCTGACAGACAACAAAATATTCCATGAAGCCAGTTGAAATTTAGTCTGGCAGCGTTTAGTTTCCACAATGATCACCGAGTAGTGTTATTGGGACTGAACTAACTGATCTGCCTGGAAATTGCGTCGTTTTGTGGATGAGGAAAGTTTATTTTTTAATCCTGCACTTTATTTTTTCTTTTATAACTAATGTACTCTAACTTAATTTGAATTCTATCATTAATACTTGCATAATGTTTTATGAGTCTGTTTATCTGTATTGCTTCATTTTTTCTTTTTTTGGGGGGAAGGGGTTTGAAATGCATTCTCAATTAAGTAACCAGAGTTTGAAGAAAACTCTCCTACAAGTAAGACTATATAAAAGAATATTAATGAGCAACTTGAAGTCAGAGTATTTGTTTATTCCATCCCGGGCTCTTTTCTGGAAGCAGAAATTTCTCTTTCTCTCAATCTATTATGTTTTTTTTATATCATATATAAAGTATTCATATATTCATATAAATTATATAATTATAGTAAAACATATGTTTTATATATTATATAATTACATATTTACATATCTTCTAAGACCCAGATGAAAATTTTATTAGATTTCCATTACATTTATAGATGAATATGGAGTGAATTGGTATCTTTGTGACCTTAATGCCTCAAATCCAAGGTAATAAAATGCCTCTCTTGTCATCCAGGTCATCTTCTAGAAATCTTATACATGCTTGATAACTTTTTTGTTGTGATTAAGAGAGAGAGAGTTGTTTTAAAGTTACCTTTTCTGTTTGATTACTACTGATGAAGAAGGATGCTCTTTATTTTTGCAAAATAATATTGAATTCAGCAAGCACATCGGAGTATTAGTAGTTTTAAGAGTTGACCCATGCTTCTGTTGATTTTTCTAGGCTGATACTCTTATCATGTGAAAGCAATTGGTTTTCTCTCTTTTCTTCCAATTCTTGAATGTCTTAGTTTTTCTTTCTCAGCAGTATGCCTCATATTAAAAGACAGTAGCAGCACTGGAGGTCAACATCACCCTGCTCCCTGTCTCTAATAGAATACAGCTAAGGTTTCCTATAACAATGTTTGTGCTAAGTTTTAGTACATAATTTACCAAGCTAAGGAGTTTCCTGTCTGTTTCTAGTTTCCTAAGTTTTCAGAGTTATAAATGTGTTGAATCATCCTTATCTGCTTCAGGAAGCAAGACTACGCTACACTCATAAGACAAGTTGAGTAACACTTCAGTTTTTTTGCTATGTGGAACAACATATATATGATATAAACTACATGGGCTCCTTTTCAATATAGAAGAGCCTGGGATTTATGAGCCACCCAGACTGCATTACATTCCAGCCAACAAAGATTTTTGTTCTAATTCAGCACTGATTCCCCTTTGGGAACCTCTAACTTGGGAGGAGATGCCTTGTCTTCTCAACCATTGTTTACGTGAGCCCAAAAGAGTCGTACTAAAAGAAGAATCTGCTATTATTGCTGCTCAAAGCCCTTGAGTTTGCAAGGACTGGAAACAATGGAAACGAACCTTAAGCCGTTATTTGCTGAAGTCATTTTTTTGGCTTCTCTTGCCCATAAGCTTAATTACCTGAAGCACCAAAGGCAAGAAGCAGAGATGAGCATGCAAACAAAAAGAGTGCAATGTAAATTGTATTTGCCAAAACAACAACAGGGAAATCCTGGCAATGACTTCATTGTTTCCCTCAGCTTAACTCAAGTTCCGATAGGCTTGCTCACAAGGACGGTAGGCCCCCCAAGCCCTCTGTTCTTGGATTATTTACTTTAGAAAACTTGTGAGTTCCTTCTCTGACCTTGTGAGACATGAATTTTTTAAGGGTTCTCTTACTAGTTTTAAAACCCAAGAATGTCTTTCTGAAGATACTGGAAGTTGCCCCTTTTAAATGTGATCATCAGGGAAGATAACAGCATATTCGCCCCTTGCTGATGGAGGTTTGGCACTAACTTCAGTGGCTGCCTGGCCCCCATTTGTAAAATTACCTCCCGTCTTGAAGATATGAGAAGTTTGCGTTTTCACTGGACAAAGCCACTTAACAAGCAGCCTGTGACCTCCCTCAGAATGCTCTAATGTTTTTCCACAAACTCACCCCAGTACTTAAAAATCTTCCCACCTTTGCTGGCAGCGAAGTTGAGTATATACTGAGTTCTGATCTCTCTTTCCCACTGCAATAGCCTTGAATTAAAAAAAAAAAATTTTGCCAGTTTAACTTTAATTCAAATTTTGCTTTGGCAGAAGCAAAGATGGTCGAATGAAAATGTTTGTATGGAAATTGCAGAAGATTTTGAGTTAGGCCTTTTGAATTTCCCAGGAGAACATAGCAGAGCCTCACGGAGAGTGAAGGATATTTAAGTGGCCCTGGTGATGGAGGTTCTAGGTTTTTAGTCAGATTTTTCTCTGCTGAACAGTTTAATCAACTAAAGATCCTTGTCAGCCTTATTACACAGAACCCCTAAACTCTCCTAAAGTGGAAAATTCCAGCTCCTCCTCTATATCATCCCTAGATGGTCTGGAAAGAATTTATTAGAAAGAATTTACAAATATGGCTATAGGATGATCGAGTAACAGCCCCACCTTGTCTCTGATGACATGTGGCTCTTGAAAAATGTTTCTGACTTAATATCTCTTCTGCTACCACTTTACTGGTACCAAGAGAAATATTCTATAAAAGAGGTTATATAGAGAAGAGTATGTATGCACACACACACACACACACACACACACATATATGCACACGCACAAATAAAAATGGAAGAATTTCTAATCTTCTCTGAACCTAGAATCCTCACCCACCCCCAGATGTTTGCCACGTGGTCACCAGGGGAATCCCTACTTATCCTTCCAAAGTAAGTTCAAATATTTTCCCGTCTGTAAAGCTTTCCTTGAAACCTTACACCTGACTCTGAATGATCCTCTATTTACCTCTATCACTGTATCGCATACTATATTGCAATTACTTACATATATGTCTATCTCCATGAAGTTAGGAGCTAGATTATTTAGTTATGTAGCCTGAACAGGTCCCATATTGTTTTGTGTACAACAGATGCTCAATAAATGTTTTGTAGGCAATTGGTTGATTTTATATCCTAGAGATTTTATAACCTAAAGAGCAAATTTTGGGGGCATTCTCTCAGGATTTCATAGCTGAGCTGACATTACGAAGTTACTTGCTATTACTATCACTTTGTCCGGGAAAAGGTACATAATACAATTTAACATTTTATGCGGAATGCCCACACTACACTTTAAGATCCTATATGGCACCACAGAAAACTGCATCTGCTCAGTAGTCGTTGGAAGGCTGATACTAGTGAGTTCTGGGTAACCCTTAAATCACTGAAAAATAAAAAAGAATATTGCCAGCTTCTATCCATGAAGGTAGCATGATTTGAGTTACTTTGCCATTGGTGAGATAGATATGACCTAATGGAAGAAATTTACAGAATAATTGTCTGGAAGAAGGAAGAGGCCAAAAGGCAAAGACATTTTATTTGGGGGTGTTGTTCTCTTTTCCCTGTTAATTTTCATGTGTGACACCAACAACTAGTTGACTTAGATGCATTTTAGCCTGGCATGCTAACAAGGTCCGAATCAAGATTTAAGACATGTGGAAACTTTTTTCTTCCCTGTTTCTTGCTTGATACCAGCTAACTGATACATCAGAAATTACCATCATCAACAAATATTTGCTAAGTTAGCATCTATATATCCAGGCGTTAGTAACCCACAACGCTGCACGACATGGTCTTGGTCCTGTTAAAGCTGAGCAATCTATAAGAAAGACAAGGAATGAATATACCTCACTCCTCTCTAATTATGGAGATGATGGTCTTCCAGGTATCTTCTTTCAATATCCAGAATCCAGTTTTCCAAAATTTCCAGATTCCTCTTTATGATATGAAGGTTTCAGAAAGAATCCCAACAATACTTAGCATTTCAACAGTTCTGAATATAAAGCTCAATGTCCAAAGCTTTTGGATTCTAACTCCAAAAGATCTTGGTAAGTTGTCTTAAATGCCCAAGCTCACTGAACTCTGAACACTCTGCAGGAAGAAATGCAGTAAAACCTTTCCCATGAGCATTGGTGAGTTAGGACGGGGTCTCCCACATGGCAACACAAAGCTAAATGAGGGGTGTGTTTCATGGACAATGATTTGAGGTGAGTTGAGAGCGCCTATTTTTAGCCTGGGGCTGCCCTGTGATCTCCTGATACTTTCTCAGCCTGAGTGTCTCTCCGCTCCCTTCCTCTCAGTACTCCTACCTTAGTGATAATGCCATTTACACCAAAACGGAAATGCAAAAGGGAGGAGTGAGGCTGAAGAAAGAGTTTCTGATTAGGTCATTGCCGGCCCCGCTGAGTCAGCAAGTCACAAAAGAACCTGAGCATGCCAACTGCCCACACCTGCCTCAACTGGCAGCCCTGCAGATGGACTGAGACATCCTTCCTTGAGACAGCTCCTGGGGTGTCCCCTGAGCAGGAGAGATACAGACGATGGGACGAGAAGACCAATGCTATATAGAGTGTTCTCACAGCCCCTCGTATCAGTGAGCTTCAATAAGAAGGTGTCCATAAAAGCATTTCAAACAATATTGAGCCCCAAGCGTCCCAGTCCATCGTCGCTGCTACAACAAGAATTCCAGTGCTGATGTCTTTTGAGGTCTGATCTCTGCTTTCCAAACGATGCCCTTGTTTACCCACTGCTATCCTTTCTGACATTTCCATATAGACAGCTCAGAATGTTTTCTCCAACACGGGAGTCAGAAACAATCTTGGAATTGGAACCCAGCCCCACTGATTCCTCCCTCTGCGAGGTCATGCTGCTCACTGATTGTGGTCTTAGAGCATCAAAATTCTTTAGTTCTTCTGACAAGTGCATCCATGTAAAAAAATCAGGGTATACATTTGTTCCTATTTGTATATGTCTTTTCTTCTTCAGTCTCTTTCTTTTTTCCCAAGTAAAACAGATTTGAGTATTATCTACCAAATTGTGATAACTTCTTATAAAAAGCAGACCAACCAATTCACAAGTTCAGTAGAAAAATCTAATAAATGTAATCATGGCCTTATTATTGCATTTTAAAAACCCAATTTCTAAAAAGTAATTTAAAGCCATAATGTTAGATGAAATAGATCAGCCATACAAGCTTAAATATTGCACGGTTTCTCTTATATGAGAAATGCAAATTATAAATAAGGAGCAAAATAAAAATACACAATAGATAGTAGGGCAATAGATCTTTCTGAAATGGGAAGGGGATCAAGAGATCGAGGGAGGAGGGAAGGGACAGAAAGGAGATGAAAAAAGGAATTAAGATGTGCTATGTACATGCACCAACTCTACACAAGTAATATCATCATTATGTACTGCAAACATGTACCAGTTGAAAAAATATAGGCTACATGTGTACATATGTACCTATATGAATGTACATGTATACATACACACAATTTTGTAACCACAAAGAATACCTATTTTTCAGTTAAAAAATAAAGCAAAAAAGGTCATAATAAAATTTCAAAAAGTAGCCATTTCTATTTACCTTAACATCACTCTGTGGAAGAGATATAATTATTCTCTCATATTAATGAGTCATTGTTGTACATATTGTACTTAACGCATTACAAAAAACTTTCACATACATGTCATTTGAGAACCAGACATCCTTTTGAGGGTGAAAGCCAAAGCAAAATGAATGCTTTCCTTCTTGCAGGAGATTAAATAGATGTGGAGACCTTGATGGCAGAAGAACCAAGTCTTCTTAATGCATTTTCCAAGAACAGCCTTCTCTAAGGGGAATTTGGTTGTATAAGGAAATACTAGATTGACTTGTATATCAAGCAAAGAAAAGCCACATCTTACAAGTACAATCATAGAATTTCATTCACCATTTCTCATCATTAAAACAAACTTAGCCGACCATGAGCAAAAGTGAAATGTCTAGGTTGAGTTATTAGGGACCCTATTATTCTCTTTCATCCTTTCCTTTCTATCTGACCTCCTTGTTGCCCTTTCAGATACCTTTTAACCTTCTGATTGCTTTGTACTCTTGTGCTTATCTCAAAAGAAAAAAGCATCTCAATGATCAACTTCTTATCCTCTGTTAAGAGCATAAAGAAACAGGTAGAAGGGACAACCCCTATGTGTCCCTCCTTAGAGGTGGCACTCTTTTCTCTTTTGAGTAATTATCACACAAATATATCTGTGTGTGCCTGTGTTAAGGGGAAGGCTGAAGAAATGAAGGGATAAGTTGAAGGAAAAACTAAAAGCTTTAAATATTATTTCTATCCCTGAAAATCTCAGTGATTGTTTTATTCAACATGTATTAATGTAAAATTTGTTGAATACCAACTCTGTGCCTAATATGATCTAGGGATACAGTAGTATCCCCCAAGCTGTAGAACTAAACAGATGTATAAAGGTAGGTGTTTTCAACACAGAGGGTGCAGCATAATAATGAAGGTAAGTACTGTGTATCATAGTGACACAATGGAAGAAGTGAGATGAAAGTCAGAAAAGGCCTCTCTATTCTAGAAGATATTTTATCTGAAATTTTAAAGAGGAATAAAACTCAGCCAACCAGACATTTCAGGCAGAGAGACTAGCACTAGGAAGGGCATGAAGTCCTGAAACAAATTGGCACATTGACTACAAGTAGTCCAGGGAGTAGAGAGGAGTAGTGACGGGGGTGATGGAAAGCAGCCAAGACTGCAATGAGATGTGTGTGCTGTGGGTGGTGTACTTGTGTGGTTTTGTCTGACCTACATCTCCTCCCTCTATAAATGGTAGTGTGACTCTAATTTTCTTTGAAGAACTCATTGCCCTACTCCTGGAGATCTTGTTCAGGTTGCCTCCCATGAGCATCTTGTAGGAATATACAGAGATTTAGGCTGCCCTGTCTCGAGTTTTACTCCCCTTGCTACAGTGATTAGTTCAAGACACATGACCCAAACCAGGCCTATTAGAGCACTGCCTAAGACTTGATTATGGAAACTGGGATAGTGGGTTTTTATTCTTTCAGAACCTTAAACTTCACAGATCGTGTAGTTTTAAGAAGTACATTCTCTGGTTGTCTGAAAGTTTGCTATATGAGATAGACCCAGAGGAAAGTATAAACCTGGCATAAAGTGAGAAAGAACAAGATAAAGGGAAAGATGGAGCCCTGGTGAAATCATCTGAGCCCAGTATCTGAGTATCTGAGCTCTTCAGTCAATTCTCACATATTCAAGTTACATGAGTTATTCTTGAGCCGCTTGGAACTGAGTTTCCATTACGTGGCCAAAGAAGTCACATAAGCATTAAACTATGTTAAGTACTTTGGACTTTGTTAGCTGGATGATGACAAAGTCTTTGACAACTTTGAAGCAATAAGTAAATTTCTATTTTAAAAATAATATGCTGGCTGGGGATTTAGCTCAGTGGTTACAGTGCTTGCCTCACAAGCACAAGGTCCTGAGTTCAATCCCCAGCACCAAAATAATAATAATAATAATAATAATAATAATAATAATAATAATAATAATATGCTGGCAACCGTGTAAAGAATGGGCAGTAGTGGGAGAGGGATTATCAATGAGCCCAGTTGTGAAACTAGTAAAATAATCTAGATAAGAGACCATAAAGCGTGGACTGAGCTAAGACAATGGTGGGGATCATGAATAAAAGGTTGTAAGAAAAAACTCAATAAGGGTTATGAGAGGGAGGAAGGACTCAGGAACAACTCTCGGCTTTCTTGTCTAGATCTCCAGGTTGTATGATTTTTGGTTTGGTTTGGTTTGGTTTGCCACTGAAGGAAGGAATACAAAAGGAGATAGATATTTAGGTGCGAGGAGTTAAATTCATCCAGGGTACTTTTAATATTAAGATTTCTGTGACATACCCATGCAGAGATGTTTAGGTAGCTGCTATTTACTTCTGATGCTTAGGACTAAGATCCAGGAGATCCATTTCTAGAAACCATCACTATATGGATGATACTAGAAGCTTTAGACTTGGAAGAGATTATCTGGGGACTGAGAAGAGAAAAGAACAAAGCTAAACTTTGGGGAATGAGCGCCTTTGCGAGGTAGGCCCGTGATGGGAACTGAAGAGTGACGAGGGAGGGTCTGAGAGGGATGTCCGGGCAGGCAAGCTCTTGAGAAGGGAGGAGTATGCAGTGACACAGAGCACCACAGAGAGATCAAGCACAGCGAAGACTATGAAACGTCTTTACTTGACTACTTGTAGGACCTGAGTGCCTGGCCTTGAACTACGAGAGTATGAGAGCCCGCGAGACAAATCTTTTAAGTAATGTACGTAAGAGGAAATGTGTCTGTCCAACTATACCCTTTTAGTATTTGTAGAGACAGGGTTGGTTATATGTAGGATTTTCTGCGTGTTATCCCATGTAAAGATCAAAGCAAGCAAAGTTTTACAGATAATGTTTCATTTTTGAGCCCTTTGCCATTCATCTTGTGTAACACAAGGAATTCCTTTATGTAGGGATGGAAGTCACAGGCAATCTCAGAAGACACACGCTTGAGGGTTGTGCAGTTGCCGGATTCGTGTGTGTCTAGACTGCTCCTTACCACCTCAGGTATTCATGCTAAGAGCTGGAATCCTGGTCAAATAACAGGAGTTTATAAGCCAGAGAGATTGTTTAAATGATGATTTTCTAGGTTCGGTTCACACTAAGTTCACTTGAGCTAGGAATTAGGCTGGGATTCATTCATGTGTGACTTGACATCCCCCTAGAGATTTTGTGTATGTGCATCACACAATCACTGAATTAGACGTATGCCTAAAATGATGCAGCTATGGCGTTATTTAAAGTATTAAATAACGTTGGTTCTACAGTAAGTGAGTGGGAAGGGAAGGAAAGGGGAGGGAAGGGGAGGAGAGGTGAAGGGAGCCAGGTGCGCACAGCTGTAATCCTCTCACTCTGGGATGCTGAGGTGGAAGGATTATAAGTTTGATCCTGGGAAACTCAGCAACTCAGCAAGCAACTGTCTCAAAATAAAAAATAAAAAAAGGTTGGGATGTAGCTTACTGTGAAAGCCCTGGATTCATTCTACAGTATCACAAAAGAAAATTATAGAAGTGGAAAAGGTGAAAAGAAAAGGAAAACAAATGAAAATAGGTCCCTCGCCAGCCTGACACATTCTTGGGATCTCATATTGAAAAGCACCTACAGTCAAGGCCTGTACAACCACAGAAAACTTGGGTGTGATTTGGAAGCTGCACAACTTCCACCCCCTCTGGACTCTGATAGTGCAGGAAATATAGAAAAGGAAATTAAAGGTCTTGCTGCTCTTTGAAACTACTTCAGGCAGTGATGGCGAACCTTTTAGAGACTGAGTGCCCAACCTGCAACCCAAAAACCACTTATTTATGACAAAGTGCCAGCACTGCAAGTAAGCCTCAGTGCTCAGCTGTTGGGGTGATGCTGGGTGACTTGGCTTACATGCCAGTGGAGTGAGCACTGCATGCCCACTGAGGCATGCAGGTCATAAATTTGCCACCACTGACCTCGGGCCTCAGGTCATGAGATTCTAAACTTCCCATCCAAAGTGTAAATATTACCAGGGCAGAGAGAAGACTGCAAAGGAGGAGGCCTTTGGCCATTCATCTTGTGCTTTGTGATCTAGTCAACCAGACACGAGACATGCATTTATGAAATTGCCTTAGGCTAAGTACTACACAGAGTTCTGTGGATACAGGAGGCTTAGGTGCCGTACTTCTAGAAGCTTGGGGCCTAGCTTTATGTTTCACTTATTTGAACAAACTTTGGAGTCTAAAGCCTACCTCTTTTACTTGACATGCTCTGTAAACTTACCCAGTCTTTGTCTCAATTTACTTATCTGTAGAATAGAGATGATACTACTATCTTGGAGAGACACCATGAAGATTAAATGAACTAGAATGTGTAAAGCCACAGTCGACTCCTAGCACATACTAATCACTTAATTAGTGGCCATATTTCTTTATTATCATAAAGGACTTTTTCTTGGGATTTTTGCCTCAGACTAGAACTTTATCTTTGCTCGACTGAGTGAAACTACTTGTGGATACACAGCATGCCACAGATTCCTGAGAAGTCCTCAGCCTGGCCATGCTCTGGCAAATACAACTCCCAGTATCTCACCCTTTGCACTCCTGGTGGTTGGTTAGGAAATGAGAAAGAATTTATAGAGTGGCCTTCCAGTGATGATTTTATTTCTTTTTTTCTAATTAATTAATTTTATTGGTATATTTTAGATACACATAATGATCACATTCATCACAGGGAAATTGTACCCGTACGTGATATATCTTGATTTTTCTTTTTTCCCCTTCCCCTCTCTTCAACCTCTCTTCCCCTCCTTATTTACAAAAGCTTTGTTTCCGCTTTTTCCTTCTTTTATCTTTTTTCTCGTTCCTTCCTTCCTTTCCCCTTCCTGCTCCCTAGTTCCCCTTCCCATTTGAACATTTTCTTCCTATTTCACAATATCTATTATACATTTTGGTCCTTATTTACACTTTTGGTTTCTCACACCAGAGGAACCAACAGAGTGAAGAGATAACCCCCAGAGTGGCAAAAAGTTTTGCCAGCTGTTCCTCAGACAAAGGTCTAATATCTAGAATATACAAAGAACTCCAAAAAATCAGGCTTCCCCAAATTTAGAGACCCAATCCAAAAATGAACATCTGAAATCGTTTTATTTCTTGTTAAAAAGGGACTGTTTTCTCACATGGTCACATCCTCATCTTTGATACATTTCTCAAGAGAAACTGTAGCAGCAGTTCTTCAGATGTGCGCTCCTGCTTGGGTGGCTATTTGAAAGATTTTGATAGTTGAGGCAAGAGAGTCTCATGAACAAAAACAAAAGATCAAAGATGCCAAAAGCCTCATTTCTTGTCTCAGATGGGTCCGGGGAATTCTAGTGAGTACAAGTTTGTGGTGGACTTCTGTGAGTGGAAACCACGCTTCTTTCCTTTGGGAGGTTCACAGTGTCTGTGTGAGTGGACCACACAGCCTCATGCTTTCTCGCAGAGTACTGCAGACACCAGAGCTGATGAAGATGGAGGATTGAGTGGGTCAGCCAAAGGCTGGACAGCTGAGTTGCTGAAAGTGTGCTTTGATATCCAGCCTGTCTCTGACTAGGAATCTTGAAGACTGTTCTTGTTTGTCCCTCTGATTCTCTGAGTAGGTTTTCTTTTCCTTAGCAATCTTATAAAACAGAAATTTCAGCAGGACACCCATAAGCGATCTGTGACGTGTACTTGTATCCAGGAGGTGAATCTCCCATCATTACCCTCGTCTTGGCTATCTTTGCATCTTCCCTCCATCTTAAGATTCTGTTCCTTGTTTCATGGTACAGGCCACTACAGAGTCAATCAAGGCAGCCTCTAGAGACACTGGTTAGAGGCCTGCACTTTATACCTTCTGTTGTGAATCAAAGAATTCTGTGATTTAGTCCCTTTCTGCGCAGTTTGGAAAACACAATAAATACATCCAAAGCAATTACATAAACATGCAGTATCTAAATAATACTGCAAACCTCCATGATACATGTTACGAAATAAAGGAGTTCAAGGTGATGTTTAGCTGTAATGGAGGGGACCTAGGAAAGAGAAGACTAGCTGAGCCTTGGAAGATACAGGTTTTAGAGAAGGAAGAAAGAAGAGAAATCTTCCAAACAGTGGAAACTCAACGCGAAGCCCAAAGTACAATGTGGCACATAGGGCTGGGGAAAAGTAGGAAGAGAGGGATGAGGAGAACGAAAGATTGAAGAAATTAAATTGCCCTACCCCAGAGAATAATCATCCTTCATTGTATGTTAAATCCATTTGTGAATCTCAAGGACCCTCTCGAAACAGGAAAGTCAGAATACAATACAGGGAGCTCCACGTAGCCAGAGTCCAGCCAGAGAGAGCTGGATGCTACATTTTCCTTCTCGTAGGATCTCAGGGAAAGCCCGGCGCAAACTGCTCTTCACTTCCTGTAGCCTCCTCTCTCTCTCTCCACTGTCCATCATCAAGGGGAGTCACCCACAACAGCACAGTGGAAAAGCAGACCGGCACGCGGCTGGCCAGGAGCCAAGGCTGTGGGTCCCGACCTCTCTCCGTTAATGCGTGTTCTCCATCACACTGGCCTCGCGACCCAGCGGGAGGCTGCTTTCTAGAGAGATTTTCGTTAACTGTTTTTTCTGCTTCAGATAGTAAAATCAGCATTTTCCCATTTTGGCTACACTATTAATTCTCTTTTGATACTTCTCCAGTGAAAGAGACAAAGAAAATTATCTTTCTCAATATCTTGTCTTCCCAGGAAAAAGAATACAGGCCTTTTCCCCCTTAACCACCAGCGTGCAAGTTTGTTTTTCAATATTTATTTTTTATTAGTATATGTTTGCAATGTATTATGATCATATTCCTCATGGGGAGTGAGTACATGTACGTAACATATCTCTTTTCTCCCGAAGAGTCGTAATCTTATTTTTTATTTTATTTTACTTTGTTTTTTGGATCTTAGTACTTTTTACAACCAATTCGGGAGCTAACTAAAATGAATTTATCTTGCCTAAACTTACTCCAGTGTTTAAAAGGACATGTTATCCATCAACTTAGGGTGCTTAGTCAACTGACTGTACTTAGATCAATTGGCAATTCTGCCAAGAAAGAAATAGAGTAATGGAGTGGTACAGTCAGTGGGAGAGGTAAAGGCCAAAGCTTCAGACCACAGATGTCACCTTTGGATTTCATTCTATAGCACAGCCCTCGGCCCTGCCGCCTAATGCCCACTCTTCCACACGCCTGCCCAGTACACACACCCACAGCACACTCACACACCTTTATCTCCGCTTCCCTCTTGGGGCTGTCCTGCCTACCAGTCCTCGGTCACCTCTCTTCTCTGTAAAAACCTACGAATGGAAACACCCAGTTGCCTTTTATAACCAGGGTCCTCTATTGCTTCTTTACAAGTTCTTTCTGTCTCTAACCAAACCGCAAAGTCCTTCAGGATCCGGAACTGTGCTTATGCAGCACTTCCTTGGGGACAGTCGCATGGTTCTTGTGTTGAGCTGAGCATGTGCTAAGCATTTACAGAGTAGTGGTTGATGGATTGTTACAGATGGACCCCCTGCATTTGTCTCACATTTCAATCTTAAGGCAGATCCTTTCAAAAATAATGTTTTCTGGAGTCCCTGAAATAAAAGAGTGAATTTATTATTCAATTTCCCCAAAGCAGCCAGAGCAAAAGTGACAAAAGAAATTGTGGAGAGGACAATTTCCCCTAATCATATGATTTTATTGTCCCTGATGGGAATGTAGCTTTTGTGTCATGGAAAGATTGCGTTACACAGGCCCAAAAGGCCAAGAAGATATCAAAAGACGTGAGAAACAAAAGAAAACAGATGTTTCTCTGGAAAACAACTACTGTTGCCTCCGTGGGAGAAGTGCTGGTGTACAAATCATGTGGGAAGTTTATTTCCTGATGATTAGACACTCTCATCCATGACAGATTTCCAAGGGATCTACTCACTTCTTTTGTCACTCGGGTTGCCTTCCAGTTACGCCCAGTCCCCCTTCTTCTTATTCTTCTTGTTCTTGTTCTTCTTTTCCCTCTTCCTCCTCCTCCTCTTCTTTTTCTCCTCCTTCTTGTTTCCTCTCCTCTGCCCCCTCCTTTTCCTCTCCTCCTTTTTCTCCTTCTTTATATTCTTCTCCTTCTTCACCTCCTCCTTCTTTTCTTCCCCTTCTTCTTCTTCCTCCTCTTCTCCTCTTTCTCCTCTTTCTTCTCTCCCTCACACTCTTCCTCCTTCTCCTTCTTAGTTACAAAGTCAGTTGTATTATGAAAAATTATTTAAAATGGATTTATGGTTTTCACACTTTTTTTCCTATCATTTAATAAATACGTATTAATACTATAAAGACTGACATTTTTCTGTGTAGCTGGAATATGCTTTAAGAGCAGGATCCTTGTTTTTCAATCACTTTCATTTGACATCAGGAAAATCTGCAAAGAATTTGTATTCAATAGGTTCTTTTGTAAGCATCATATTTTTTTATTTTTTGTGGTTAGAAAACTTAAAATATACTTTTGTCACAATTTTCAAGTATTCAATAAATGGCAGTTATAGTTACCATGTTGTACAATAGATCCTTTGGACTTACTTCTCTGAATTGTATTTTGTATCCTTTAACCAACATCTTTCTCTCTTCCTACCCTATTAACTCTTAGTAGCCTTCATTCTACTCACTACTTCTGAGTTTGACTCTTTTAGGTTCTACATATAAGGGAAATCCATGCAGTATTTATCTTTCTTTCTGTGCTTAGCTAATTTTACTTCATATAATGTCCTCCAGGCTCATCCATGTTGTTACAAATAACAGGATTTCCTTCTTTTCAAAGGCTAAATAGTATTCTATTGTGCACATATGCCACATTTTCTTTATCCATCCATGTGCTGATGGAGACTTAGGTTGATTCTGTATTTTGGCTATTGTGTATAATGCTGCAGTGAGCATGGAGTGCAGATATGTCATCAACATTCACCCATTAGTCAGATTGCCACATCATATAGTAATACTCTGTTTAATTTTTTTGAGAAACCTTCATACTGCTTTCTATTATGGCTGCATAAATTCACTTTCCAAGCAATAGTGTACAAAATTTCCTTTTAGTGCATACTCTTGCTAACAATTGTCATCATTCATCTTTTTAATAATATCCATCCTACCATGTGTGAAGTTATGGCAGATGTATAATTTCCAAATATTTTCTCTAACTCTATACATTCTTTGTTCTGTTGATTTTTTTCCTTTGGTTCATGTGTCTAATAGCATGGCAGTTCTTTGCTTTTTGATTTCTACAGCTTTGTAGTGTAATTTGAAATCAGGTAGTGTGATTTCCCCAGCGTTGTCCTCCTCATTAAACAGTACTTTGTCTATTTTGGGTCTTTTGTGATTCCTCAGAAATATTAGGATTGCATTTTCTATTTCTGTAGGAAATGCCATTGGAATTTTAATGCAGATTATGTTCAATTGCTTGGGTAGTATGGACATTTCAACTATTAATTCTTCTAATTCATGAACATGTTGTAGCTTTCTATTTAATTGTGGTTCCTTCCTTTTTTGGTTTTTTTTTGTTTGTTTGTTTGTTTTTGGTGCTGGGAATCAAACTCGGGACCTTGTGCTTGCGAGGTGAGCACTCTAACCACTGAGCTAAATCCCCAGCCCCTCCTTCCATTTCTTGCATGAGTATTTTATAGTTTTCAGTGTGCAGATCTTTCATTTCCTTGGTTAAATTGATTCCTAAGCAATTTTTAGCTATCAGAATTGTTTTCTTGATTTTTTTTTTCATAAATTCATTGTTCAAGTATAGAGAAGTTAGTGGTTTTATTGTTGATTTTGTATATGGCAACTGTACTGAATTTAGCTATCAGCTTCTTATGTGGTCTTTAAATTTTTCTATATATAAGATTATGTTATCTGAAAACAGAGACAATTTAAATTCTTTCTTTTCTACTTGAATGTCTTTTGCCGCTTTCTATTGCCAAATTGTTCTAAGTCTTCCAATGCTGTCTTGAATCAAAATGACAAGAGTGGGGTCCTTTTCTTATTCCTGAGCCTAGAAGAAAAGTTTTCCACTTTGCACCCTTGAGTGTGCTGTCAGCTGTGAGGTTACTGCACCTGGCCTCCTCATGTGTTCAGGCACACTCCTTCATCTTTACAGCCTGGTCGAGGAAGCTCCTCACTAGTCAATCCATGCCGAGATTCTGGACAGCCACGTAGGGTGCTCTCTAGGCAAGGACCCTGCTGCCGTGCTCAGGATTGGTCTGCAACTTGGATCAGAAGGTGCAACTTCCCCTTCTTTTGCAGCTTCCTCAGTTCTTCCCATAAAATAGTTATGTTGTACTCAATAAATGTTTGATAAAATGCCACCTTTATTTTTAAGTCAACTCCAGTATTCATCATGAAAGTCACTCAGTCTAGGCAACAATTCTCTTTCTATTAACATAAGATCTTATAAGGACTTGATGCCTTGAATGAGGTTTATAGTGAGTTAATACAGTAGAAATGATAAAGACTTTGGCCCTGAAGTCAGACTCCCTGGTTTATGCTCTGGCTTTACTATTTGTGGTGGGAGCTTGGGTGAGTTTCTTAAATTCTCTGTATCTCAGTACTCTTATTTGAGATGAATCTATTATGAGGATTAAATGAAATGTTCCCCATAAAGTACTCAGAACAACGCCAAAGATACTAAATACTCTGTGCATATCAGTTATTTATTTTTCTGATTGTCTAGCTCCAAAGACTATGTCAGGTACTGAGAGTTCTGATCACAAGGGATAGAGTCACTCTTCAAACTCACTGCTCCCCACATTGAAGTAGGGACTCTTACCTTGACTTAAGGAACGCCTCCTCCAAAACAAAACAAAACAAAACAAAAACACTCTTGCATACCGGATGCGTAAGGACAGTAAACATCCTGCCCCACGGAAGAGCTGGAACAGGAAGCAATGACTGTGGCCAGGGCTGCTGACTTGCCTGAGTTCAAATGACCAAGAACACCCTCCATGACTATATGCCATCAATTTGCATTTGTTTCCTCTTCTCTTGCTGCTTCCCTTTCAGTAAAGTACTATTATAAGGCAGAATACTATATACTAAGGAAAGTTCCATGGCTTTATATAGATAACTTGTTTCTTCAAAGTTGCCTAATCAGACCCGAGTCCCTCAAACAATTAAAATTGGATCGTAATCCTAACTTCTTGATTTGGAGTTTTCCCAATGTAAACTATGAAAAATAATATTTTTCCTACTCTACTGTCAGACAGTGTCTCAAAGTAATTTAAGAGTGTCCCAGGAAATAAAAGTCTTTCCTGATTTTGTAGTTCCTCAAACTTATTCTTCTCTGTTTCCATGATAAACTAAATAATAAAGAATTTAGTCGGCTTTTTGGCATCAAAAAATAAAGTAAAAGAAGTTCCTATAGTACGAACAAAGACTTTGTTTAAGATGGATTTGTTTTCCAGGCAAATTAATATCAGGTAGAAATTATTATTTCCCGATCATCTGAATTGACATTTCAAATCTTAAAGTGATTTAAAAACCTCCACAAGGATGTCAGTAATTGTAGTCCTCACTCAAATGTTCTTGGATCTTTGGTTAATCATGACAACATAAATTTGTCCAGTCTCTGAACTGTCTGAGAATTCTAATATGGATATTTCTAAAGAGATTTGTTACCACAGAAAAGAGACCAAGTCTAGTGAGAGAACAACAATAATAGTAAGTGACTTTTTTTTTTTTTTTTTTTTTTGGTGCTGGGGATCGAACTCCGGTCCCCAGCCCCCAATACATCTCTTTATAGATTAGAAATGCATTTGCTTTGCCATCGCTGGGATACATACCCTACACCCACAATTTAAAGGAAGAGAGGCTTAATTTGCTGTTAGATTCAGGTGATTCTGTCCATGGTCAGCTGGCTGCAAGGCAGGAACATCATGGTGGAAGGGCATGGTGGAGGAACATTTCAATCTTCACCTCATGCCAATCAGGAAGCAGAGAAAAAAGAGAGAAAACAGGCAGGGAGATGTACCCTCCAAAGGCACACCCCCAGTGACATGCCTCTTCAAGCCAGGCCCCACCTCCTAACAACATAATCAGCTAAGAACTCATCAATGAATTAATCCACTAATGAGTGTAGCACCTCCGCTATTCAATCACCTTTCAAAATCCTCATCTCTGAACGCATGAGAATTTAGGGGGACATTTTAGATCTAAACCATAACACTTGACACATGAAAACCAAAGAGATAGCAGTAGAGATAGCAGAGAACTGAAGGTCATTATTCATTTATTCCTTCACTCAACAACTACTACTAAATAATTACAGGTGCCAAGTTCCAGGAGGATACAGCAGTTGCAAAATAGCTACAAAGTCTGTAGATTAATGAAAGTCACTGACAGTTAAAGGGATAATGAAAACAACAAAATGGATGGTCGTATGGATCTCTGAGCTAAAAGAGCAGAGAAACCTACTTTAGAGATTGGCAAAAGCTTCCTTAAGAAAATTGTATTTCAGCTGAAGAAAGGAATGAATGAGTATAGTAGTTAGCTGTGTAAAAAGGGAGTGAGGAAATGACATGTCTAGAGGACCAGAATTGATTGAAGACAAATAGCAGTTATCACCAGTGGTGGTAGTGCACACCTGTAATTCCAGCACTCTAGAAAGCTGAAGCAGGCAGGCTGCAAGTTTGAGCCTGGCCTAGGTAACCTAGCGATTTGGTGAGACACTGTCACAAAAGAAAAAATAAAAATCTTTGGAGAAGTATGTAGCTCAGTGCAATGGTTGTGGATTTCAACTCCCAATACTGCTAAAATAAATAAATAGATAGCAGTTATCAAGATACCAAAATAATTTAGGTAGAGGAGTATAAAATGCAAGATGGAAAATGGCAAGAGATGAGGTGGGAGATGTAGACAAAAAAACCAAAAGCAAAGACCTGGGTATTTAGACAAAAGACTGATATAGTACTTGCGTAAACCACCAAGAGTAGTTTGAAGTTTATTTTCAGGCCAAAGAAAAGACAAAAACTAGGACAACATAAAAAAGTAGGATAGTAAAATATTTTGAAGGTCAAAGGATAGGGAAATTTTAGGAATAAACATATTAGTCCTGCACCAAAGTCAAAGAATAAGAGAACTGAAAATAGACCATTTGAGATGTCATGGATAAGCTTAATCTTTTCACTTTAGTGGTAGCATTTAAAAGATGAAGATGAAGAGAATATTATGATTAAGGATAAGAAAGTAGAAGCAGAGGGGTCTATGAAGTATGTTTTAAAAGTCCAGCGTACCTACCATTAGAGTTGGTAGCAGAATCAAATAAAGCTTTCCCAAGACAGAAGAGTCAGAACATGTTTGAGAGCACAGGGGTGGGTTAGGGGTCAGAGATGGAAGTTAGAGATGCTTGAAGCCATCGAAGATTATCAAAATGGCATAATGGGAAGAGATAGCTCGAAACGTTCAGGTGGACAAGAAGACTCAGAAAAATATCTATATGTGTATATTTAGACCCCAAGTACAAAAACCAGCCCTACTAAAGGTCCCCTCTTGGCTTTTCATCTAAAATAATACTCTTGAAAAACTTTGTCATTTTATTACTTGACCTACCTCTAGTTGGACAATTTTACACTGTACCAGTGTTTAGACTTGTAGTCCCAACATTTCCCAAACAATAGGCAATATCTAGAGGAAAAAGTATTTTCATGGCAGACACTGTCATTAAAAAAAAAAAAAAATCAGTCCAGGCAACTTTACAGATCAAATTTGTAAGCTTTGTGACCCTCTTTTTAAAATGAAAAAACTGAGGTCCTGAAGTAACATGCTTTGCTCGCGTTGAAATTTTTGTTCAAGCCACTACATTATGTACCATACAGAAAGCTAGATTTTATAGTCCCAAGTTGGAAATACCTACCTGAAGCTGCAAAAATTTACAGTTTCAAGAGATAAGGAGGAGATAAGTGAGTTGTTAAGTCACGTGTTCCTGGGATATGGAAAAGCAACTGCTGTGTTCTGAAAATGTTGGCCAAAAATCAGGTTTCGTCAAGTTACTCTGAAGGGCAACACCATTGGGAAGTGGATCCTTTGGGGGGTGGTATTCAGTTCATGGAAACATCACCCTCGTGAGTGGATTAAAGCTATGCTAAGGACTCATGGAAATGGATTCATTCCCTCCTGCCCTTCCACCTTCTGCCACTGGAGGATGAAGTAAGCAGGCCTTCGTGAGATGTCGGTACCTTCATCTCAGATCTCCAAACCCCAAATTCCAACAAATGAACTTCTGCTCTTCATAAATTACTCAGTTTGTGAGATTCCCTGATAGTATCACAAACAGATGACAGTACAGAAAATAAATTCGTGCAAATGAATATTCTCTTTGTGCCAATGAAAAGTGGAAGTACTCTTATGCAATAAGTAGACATGGAAAGGTTTTCAGAATTTGAAATTATATAAATCAGTCTTTTCCCTTTCATCAAAGAAAATATCCCTATATCAAAGAAAATAAAAATTTCTCAGGACATCCTCTTCCATTAGGGCATCAACAAGTTTTCATCAAAATGACAAGATCTCTCATAAACATTGGCAAAGAAAATAAACCCTTGGTTCTTCTTTTCCATACCACCAGTTGAACAACAGAAAAAAACCTGCAGAAGGCTTTTCTTGGACCCTTTAAGAGAGCATAGAGAATCTGATACCTTGAAAGAGTTCATCCCAAAGTATTTCAGAATCTCTTCTATCTACAGGCACAAATTCCTCCTGCTTGCAATGGAAAGTAGAGGGAAAAAAACCTAAGCTCTGTGTAGGCCATAGTCAGAGGAGACTGGAAAGGGAGATGATACATGTGCAAATGTTGCAAAGTCGTAGGGCTGGGGATTTAGCTCAGTGGTTAGAGTGCTTGCCTTGCAAGCAGAAGGCCCTGAGTTCGATCCCCAGCACCAAAAAAAAAAAAAAAAAGTTGTGAAACCAAACTTACCCGGAAGATTCACTGAATATTCTCCACGTACGCAAGCACTGTGTCAAGAAAAAGTATGAAATTTAATCAACATAAAATCCTGCATCTAGAATAAATATCATGACTGCACATGAATAAAGTAGACAAGGCCCAAGAAAAAGAAAAGATTGCTAACAACATTTTGTGTCACCTTAGACATACTGAAGAACAATGAGAACATTATTTTCATCAAGAGAATAAATTCTCTTCCTAGATTCTTTAGAGATCAGCCCCATCAGGAAGTGCTTTATTCCAAATCAAGTGTAACTGAATATAAGCAGAAGCAGGACACACATAATCACATTTATAAACCAATTTACAGGGCAAAGAAAAGACAAAAACTAGGATGTATTAAGAAAAAAAGGATAGTAAAATATTTTGAAAGTCTAGGGATAAGGGAATAGTCAAACACATTAATCCTGTACAAATGTCCTTGACATTCTCTCTGATGTGTATTTTGATCCTCACATCATACTATAATATAAATACCGTTACATCCTTTTAGTAGATGGCAGGGTTGAAATTGAGAGGCGCTGAGCACCTTGACCAAGGATCAAGGTACAAGAAGTGACCAAGTCGGACCACTTACTTCTCAACCTCCATTCTTTCATCTGCTGCATAGCATCACAACTGGGAAAAAGAAAAGAAAGGAAAAAGGAAAACAAATGGAAAAGTGTAAATAAAGCTCTTGTAAATAAGGAGGGGAGGGGGAGTTGAAGGGAAGGGTAAGGAGGGGCGGAAACCAAGATGTATCATGTACAGGTACAAATTAACTATGATGAATGTGATCACTATGTATACCATGTACCAATACATGTTCTTGGTAAATAAAATTAAATTAAAAAAAAAAACACTGGGATGTTCAGCATGGGGACAGAAAATTTAGCCATCTATGTTAGCACTCTTCAAACATGGAAGGACTATTATATGAGAAAGGAGTCAGACTTACTCTGACTAAAGTAATAAATCAATATTTAGAGACTTGAATATCAGGAAAGGCTGGATGATTGTCTTTGAAAGAAAAGAAAAAGACTGTGGGACAAAATCAATAAAGCTAAAAGGGCTGGACTAAATTCGTCCCCAATAAATCTTGAATTTTTTGAAAAACTCCACAGAAAATTACTGAACTAGAATTTGAACAGAAAGTTTTCCTTTGCTTTCCTTTTTCCTATAAAATTTTCTTTTGTGGCTATGAAAGCAGAAGTGAAAAAATGAGAGGGAAGATGGATTAACAGTGAGTCTGGAAAAGGAACCACCAATAGTGTCATCTGCTTAAAGCTTTAGGATTATGCCAGTAAAACCTTTTATGGAGCATACCATTGTTCTCGCTCTGTATGAATAAAGACTGGAAATGAGGGCTGAGAAGCCAATGTTTTCCTAAGATGATGTGTGAATCTGGTGATGCTACATTCTTGCACACTCTTAGAGCTCATTCTGATCCTTCAAAATACGATACAAAGTGTCAAGCTAAGTACTCATTTTCTCAACCTGTTCCTGGTAATGGAGGACATAAAGACACTGAACTAGCAGTGAGAAGTTTTGCTTTTAATTCCAGTTCTGCTACATACTACTCAACTTACTTGGGTAAGCTGCTTCTAGGTCTTACCCCAGATGGGACTTTTGAGGCCTCCTGCACCTTACATAAAACTTAGAAGGTGCACTTCGTAACACTAAGTAAATGTGTGTGCTTTTACCATAAGATAGATATAGTTCTGCTGCTTGGAAGATGACTTACCTTGATTACTTTATAAAATTTCTCTAAATTTGGGTGGTTTTTTTTTTTTACATTAGCTGAAGTTGTAGCTATGATAATGCACATAAGATTATCACATAATTACTAATAAAAAGAGTCACTGGTCATAATCTCTCTATTTTGGAGAAGTCAGATTTCAAAACTCCCAGCAAAGCCAGGTAGAATGAAACAAAATACAATTTGATCAAGGGCAGTGTGAAACTGCTCAGAAATAACACAAGATATACCTTTCACTGCTCAGATAAAATTCCTTATGCTGCAATAGCATTTCACCCAGATGGGTAATTAAAGAAGGACATATAGAATGATAAATGTGGCCAAAATAACATTGCTTATCAGCTCTGACCCGATGTACATTAATAAAAGATGAGAGATGGAATACATAATCCAGACAATTTTAAAATAGTTGCACAACAGAAAAGCTGTACCACAAAATGAATTCAAATTTCTACAGGTAAAAAAAATCTGAAACAAGAAAAGGAGCTGCTTATTTTTTTTGGTTTTGTTTTCTGCTTAATTGTTTAAAAGAATACTAACTAGGAAAGAATAAGAATCTGATTCCTTGGGGATAATACTGTCATGTTAACTTTTATGACACAGAAAAATCTGAGTTCCTTGAATTCATACTGCTTTATTCCAATTTCTACCAGTAATATTCATGGGATGCCTGCTATGTGTCAAATGTACAAATGCAGAAACTAACAATGACAAGGTGTCATCTCTTCTGTCAAGAGACTGAGAATCCAGTAAGAAGATAGACATGCAAATAGAGTATATAAGAAAATATAGTAAAATAATTATTGTAATACAGGTAAGTAAAAAATCCATGAAGCATGATTTCCAGATCTTATTAAATGCTTTTTGCAAAACACCTTCTTATGTTTTACAAAAATGAAAATCAATGAAATGCTATATCCCTGGAAAGGGCGACTAAGGCAAGAGATAAGAATATACTGGGCTCCCTGTGATTTTTGTGTGAGATTGGCTCTGTTCACCTTGCTGAAATCGTTCTGTTTGCTGAAAAAGTTTACTAAGATTTCATAATGTCTGGCAAATGTTGGAGACAGTAGAGAACCAGACAATTTCCAGAAGACTGAAAACTGATAAGTATTATTTATATTTTCAATTTTAAGGGGGAGGATTCAGAAACTTTTGGTTGAGAGAATGACCTATGGATTTTGACTGCTAAGAAAAAATTCCAGCTTCACACCTTGCTAGCTATATGAGCTTAACAAAGTTATTGAGCATCCCTGTTCTTCAGTTTCCTCATCTATGAAATGGAGTGTAAGTCAAGAAGTTGTTCTAGAAACATTAGCCAGACCAATTAGAAAAGAGAAAGAAAGAAAAGGAATAAAGATAGGAAAGGAAGAATTTAAACTATCATTATTTGCGGACGATATGATACTCTACATAGAAGACCCCAAAAATTCCACCAAAAAACTTCTGGATTTAATAACTAAATTCAGTCATATAGATGGATACAAAGTCAACACCCAAAGGTCAATAGCATTCCTATATACAAATAAAAAACTCACTGAGAAAGAAATAATACAAGATATACCTTTCACAATTGCATCAAAAAAAATGAAATACTTAGGAATCTATCTAACAAAGGAAGTAAAAGATCTTTACATCGAAAACTACAGTACTCTAAAAAAGGAAATTGAAAGAGATATCAGAAAATGGAAAGATATACCATGTTCCTGGATAGGAAAAACCAACATGCTGAAACTGGCCATACTTTCTAAATTACTATACAGATTTAATGCAATTCCAATCAAAATACCAATAACATACTTCACAGAATTAGAAAGGACAATCATGAAATTCATCTGGAAACAGAAGAGACCAAAAATAGCAAAAACAATCCTGGGCAACAGGAGCAAGGCAGGGGGCATCACAATCCCTGACCTGAAAGTATACTATAAAGCTACTGTGATAAAAACAGCATAGTGCTGGCCGAAAGACAGACCCGAGGATCAATGGAACAGATTAGAAGATGCAGAAACCACTGCAAACACACTAAAATATCTCATCTTCGACAAAGGAGCCAAACACCGTCACTGGAAGAAAGATAGCCTCTTTAACAAATGGTGCTGGAAAAATTGGCTTGCCACATGCCGAAAACTAAAACTAGATACATGTCTCTCACCATGTACTAAACTAAAATCAAAGTGGATCAAAGATCTAAACATTAAAACAGAAACACTAAATCTACTGGAGAACAAAATAGGAAGAACTCTCGAAGACATAGGGGTAGGAAAAAAACTGTTGAACAGAACCCAGACTGCACAGAAAATAATACAAAGAATCAGTGCTTGGGACCACATCCTATTAAAATGCTTTTGAACAGCAAAAGAGATCACCAATAGAGCAGGCGAAAACCCACAGACTGGGAAAAATTTTTGCCAGCTGTCCCTCAGACAAAGGTCTAACATCTAGTATATACAAAGAACTCAAAAATATCAAACCTCCCAAATTCAAAGACCCAATCCAAAAATGGGCATCTGAAATGAATAAACATTTCTCAGCTGAAGAAATAAAAATGGCAAATAAATACATGAAAAAGTGTTCAACATCACTAGTCATTTGAGAGATGCAAATCAAAACAACGTTGAGATTCCATCTCACTCCAGAAAGAACAGCGATTATCAAAACATCAACCAATAACAAATGCTGGCGGGGCTGTGGGGAAAAAGGGACCCTCCTCCACTGTTGGTGGGAATGTAGATTGGTCCAGCCACTGTGGAAATCAATATGGAGATTCCTCAAAAAACTACAACTGGAGGTTCCATTTGATCAGGCTAAATCATCATAACACAGCAATATGTACACAACCATGTTTAGAGCAGCACAATTTGTAGTAGCTAAGTCCTGGAAACAACCTAAATGCCCAACAACTAATGAATAGCTAAAGAAGATGTGTTTTTTTTTTTATACAAAAGAGTACTACTCTGCCATAAAAAAGATAAACTTGAAATGTTTATAGGTAAATGGATGTACCTTGATAACATATTCTTAAGTGAAATAAATTAGACACTTATGAGCACACATCAAATTGTTTCTCTGATATGAGAAACCATGAGTGTAAATAAGGACAAAGAGGCGTAATAGATATTATATAAAAGGAAGATAATATTCAGAGGAGAGGAGAACTAGAAAGGGAGAAGGAGGGAAAAGAAGGAATGGAAAAAGGAAAGAAAGGGGAAAGGGAAATATGGAAAAATATCAAATATACATATATAAATAAACCTGCTGTAAATAGGGAAGGAGATGCATCATGTACAGGTACAAATTAACTGTGATGAATGTGATCACTCTGTATACAATGTACCAATACATATTCTCGGTAAAAAATAAAATTAAAAAAAAGAAATTATTGTGAGAATTACATAGAAAATGCTTAGAAGAATACCTAGCACATGATAATCTTTCAAAAATAGATGAGTTGTTTTAAAATACTATACCTACAGACCAAAATGTTTGACCTCAGTCACACAGATTCCAAAATAGAATGTTTGAAAACTTCTTAACCCAGAAAAGGAAGTGGTGATATTTCAGCACCAGAATGGGTTCACTACAAGTCATCTCAGACCTCCACACAGTTCCTCTTTGGGCAGTGTTTTGTTGGTACATGAAAGGGATTTTGTAGACTTAGCACAAACGGATTTTGTGAAATAATGCTGGCATCTTCTTACAGTAACGGAGAAATGCATACCCAGAGGCTCTGATGATGCACACAGATGAGGAACTAGACCCAAAGGAAACAAAGTGAAAGCATATTCCTTTTCTTAAACCATTATAGTAGGTTAGGAGAAATAGATGTTTATGGAAGTATACTGAATATAGCACAAAAGTATTGTTCCAGACCATAGTGATACAAGGGACAGAGTCATCAATTCTGCTTAACTGATCTTGGAAGGCAAGAAGATCCCAGGGGAAGATACTTGAATGAATTTTGAAGCCTGATTTCCTGACCTTATTATTTTTGTAAAACACCTTCTTATGTTAATTAAAACTGCCAGTCATCTAAATGTATCTGGTAGTTTTAATGAAAATAATGCTATCCATTTGTCGCTGAAACAAAACTATCTGAAATACTGAAACAGTTGTTTTAATTCTAACTGAGACAATTTTTCTCATCGTGATGTCTTCTTAGTTGAGATCCACATTCTGTTACTCTCGTTGCTCTGGCGCAGCCTGCCCTCCTGTCCACAGGTTTGATCACTGCAGACCATTCCACACTTCGACTGTCCCTGTAGCCACTCAGCTGGTTTTACTTTGCCTCTCCCATCCACCTTTCACCATGAGGCAGATCTAACCAAGTCATAAACGTCTAGAATAAAAATTAAAATTTCTAAGTAGTACAGCTGAGACTCTAGGTGCTTGGGATTTGATGTCTTCGTTGTGCAGTGTCAGTGGCCAGCCCCCATCTCCACACATCATCTTCACCAGACCTTAGGATGCTACCCACCTCCTTCTCTTTCTCCTCCTTTACCCAGCTAGCTAGAACTTGTTACTCTGTCTTTTGTATAGTCTTATAGCATTTGCTTTTTTCTTTATTATATTGGATTATATAGTAGAAAAACGTGTGGACTGGGAATCTGGACAATCCCGATTCCTGTCCTGGCATTTTACACTGATCTCACTGTGTCTTAGTTTCTCCTTTTATAAATGAGAAATTTGAGATGAATTGTCTTGGTGTCAGATCTCTTTTAGCTTTGTAGTCTGTGACTTGAATCAGTTATTCTCTCCTTCTTCCTGATGAGGTCACCATGCCTTAGAAATCTTTATGTCGTCTTTAGCTCCTAACTGTTTTTTGTACCTATAAAAACTTTTGATAACTATTTGTGGGGTAAAAAAAATGAGTGAATGAATACTTACACATTGTCTTTGTATAAAATAAACAGAGTCACCATATTTTTGTAGTTTAGATAAACCATACACCACAACCTAATAAGGGGCAACCAGTTAGAATAAACTGTACAAATTAAAGTTTTTCAATATTCACTTTTCTGGGCACTACACAAGCATACAATATGCAACCCTATAAAGTGGGAAGAGTCTGAGTACATACTTGTTTACTAGAAGTACTAATTGAAGCTAAAAAGATATATATATAATATAAAGGGCAGCCAGGCATAATGGCACACGCCTATAATCCCAGCACTTGGGAGGCTGAGTCGGGAAGATCACCATGAGTTTGAGGTCAGCATGAACTATATACTGAGTTCAAGGCCAGCCTGAACTACATAGTGAACTCGGTCTCAAATAAATAAATAAATAAGGTTAGAGAAAATTTCAAGTAAACAGAGAAAAACTACCTGACATAGCTAATTGTAAAATGATAATAATACAAAAAATTGTCATATGTTCTACTCTCCCTGTGTGCTAGACACTGAACTGAGTATGCTTTTACTTTAATTCTTATTCTGTGCAGTAAAAATAATTATTCTCACTTTATAGATGAGAAACCTAGTTCCAGAGAAAATAAATTAATCCAGCTCACACAAAAAATATAAATAGCAGAGTCAAGATTTAAATTTGGACCTGCAGAAATCTAAATCCATCCTCCTAATCACAGCACTCAATTGTCTCCCCAGGGGTGGAACAGTCTAGAAAATAACAAATGATTTTAAAAGTCTGAGAAGAGGAGACCCCTGTCTTAAGTCAAGGCAAAAGATTGTTGCATTTAAAGAGCTTATAACACCTGGAGCAGGAACTGAAATCGCACCAGAAACTGGAGCAGCTTTAGGCCGTGACTATTTTCAACCCTTTGCTTTTCCTCAACTCTATTTTCCCTGCTTATCAATAGCTCCATGATGTCATTTAACTTATGGAGAAACGGCACTTTTCCTTCGTATGCTCCAGATCCAATTCCTAAGAAAGGAAATGGTCTTCACTCAGCTCACTTCGTTGCACAAGGCTGTGGATCATGCCGGGTGTCTCCAGCATGTTTCTGGGAACAGAGTACTTTTGAGACAGATGAGACGAGACTGACTCTCATTTTTCCCATACAGTGGCGGGGGGTGGCTTGGCCAGCCAGCCCTTCCCCTCTCTTCCCTTTGCTCCCCTTTGCACCTCAGTGGATTGGAACAGTTTGCTTCAGTGTCCTCCCTGGCTATCAAACTGCTGTTCTCCACTCCAAATGAGTGCAGGCAGGCAGGCATCAGTGTGCCCTTCCCCACTCCAGTCACTTCGGATGATACTGTTGCCCTTTTAATGAAGGGAGAAGGTATCTGGAGGAGCTGAGATCAGGAAGGGAGGGATCTGGGGCTCTTATTTGCATGCTCAACATTCATAGCAAGCTTTCAACCCTGCCCTTCACTAAAACAGGCCTGAAAGCTGCTACACATTTCCCTGAAATCTAGCCAGAAAATAATTGATCTTGAAAATGAGTGATCAAAAATGCCAGTCCCAGTCAGCCTATCTTTGCCTTACCTGCCTTACAGAGTAGCCACAGGGAAAGAAAGTAGTGATGGAAGGTGAGGCAAGGCTTCGAGGATAGTATAACTTTTTGTCTCACATTCCATTTACTCTCTTAATTTTACTTCCCTTTTTCTCCTCAATCCTTGAAATTTGGGTTCTTCCCTCATTATGCCACTTGGTGTCATAAACTTGGTGACATTACCAACAATTATCTACCAGCAAAGTCAACTTCTGAGCAACTTTTAATCCTGCTAGTTTTTCCTCTTGGAGCTTCTAACATTTTTGACAACTTCCTCATTCTTAATCTCTCACTGCCAGTTTCTGCAGATCTATTCTCCTCCAGTTGAACTCATTTACCTCTATTGGCTCCTTCATGTGATTCCCTTCCTCTGCCTGCTCTCAAATGTTGGAGCTGACCAAGTCTTAGTCATTTTCCTCATTTTCACTTGACACTCTCTCTACGATGATTCCATCTTCATCAGTGGCTTCCCCCAAAAGGCTGTTGACTTCCAAATATGTATCCTGTCTCATGCAACTCCTTCTGAGTTCCAACTATGTAGTCAAGGTTATCCAGAGAAATAGAACCAATAAGATAGATAGATAAAGAGATTGAAATTCTCTTCAGTGTGTAACACTTTAGAGGAAATTTATCGTGGAAATTGGCTCACAAAACTATGGAAGCCGACCAGTCCAGTGATGGAGAACCAGAGAACCAGTGCAACTCAGTCCAAGTCCAGAGACCTGAGAAGCAGGTTTGAGGTAGGGGCACCTATATGAGTTCTGGAATCAAAAGGCTCCAGCACCATGAGTTTTAAGATTCAAGGGAGGAGAAGATATGTGTTCCAACTCAAGAAGAGAGAGAGTAAATTCACCCTTTCTCCTCTTTTTTTTTTTTAATGTTCTAATCAGGGCTTCAAGTGATTGGATGATGCCCACCCACATTGGTGAGGACAGATCTTTACTCAGTTTACTTGTTTAAATGCCAAAAATTTCCAGCAATGCCCACATGGAAACATCCAAAAATGTTACCAGCTATCTGGGCATCCTTAGCCCACTGAAGTTGACACGTAATGTTAACCATCCCAGGTCTATCCCTTTTCAACTTGGCACCCACAGGCCTCTCCTTAAGCCATATTTAATCTCCAAATAAACAATAACAAAGTCATAATTCTGCCTAACATGATGCAACTCTACTGTGTGCAACCGAAATACAGATTGCTTCCTCAAAAGAAGAGATAAAGTCCTGAGTGATGTTTACTCTTCTCTAGATGGCCCATAATGTAAATGCTATAATGTAGAATTAACAATACTTAAATACTAAGGCATCTGAGTTAATGCATTAGAACAGCCCAGGAAGGAGTAATTGAAGTGGGTGGAAGTCAGGAACTAACTCATGAGAAATCAGGGCAGCTGTGACCAAAAGTTAATTGTACACAGCTCTCCTTTGTGCCTAACGCTTGCCAAGAAGTGTTTTTATAATCAAGGATTTCTCTGATGTAGCTGTCTTTTCTAGATCACTTAGTCTGAAAACCCAAGGATAAACCAGTTGCAGTCCAATTACTAACATATTTTTATTATAGTTTTAAAATCCAGACAAGGAAACAAGGCACACATGTAAACAAGGGCTGAAATTGTAATACCAAGAAAATTTTGATGTCCTCCGCCAGTAGCCACCCCTCTGCCTGCAGTGCAAAAACCTCTGCTTGCCCTGAGAAGTCACTGCTATGTTGGACTTGGTCTGTGGGTGAAATAATTTCACTGTCTATCTTAGCCTATCTTGATTGTTGCAAGAATGAGGCAGGAACAGAGAGGAGTCGAATTAGAAGGAGAGTTTTATAAACAGTGGTGTGCTAGTAAGACAGCTGTCCCAAAGAAAAGCTCTGATTTGTAGTGTTTGTCATGTACTGTTTATACCAATTCCCACAGTGTAAATACTCCCACCACAGGCAAGTTCGATGATGACTATGTAATCACCAGAGCGCAAAATTCCTGAAAATTTAACAGTTGACTTGTATGAGTTCTGGCCCACTCCACTATACTGCTGCTTATAATACAACAAAAATCAATACTGTCAAGTTTCTATAAATAGTGACACGTGTAATTTTCTGAGAAGATATGCAGATACAAAAGTCTTTGTGTCCAAGTCTTTGGCTCTATAGCTACTCAGCAGATTTTAATATAAAAAGAAATAGCTTAGCCTCTCCCAAGCAATTTTTGTTACATGCAATACAAATTATCTGTAAATTAGCTTTATAATTATATTAATTAATATGATGTGGCTTTTTATCATTATCTATAAATATTTTAAATTGATTACAAATATAATATTACAGACCTTTCAACAAGAACATACAAATACTTAATTTAACTGAGTCAAAAACTTTGAACTGAGTATTACTATTTTTAGATGACAGCAAATTTGATCGAGATGTGATCTTCATTGTGAGGAAGAGGATTTGATTGGAGCAAGTCCTGCACCCTGGAATTCCCTGCGCCAGGCAGAGGAGGGAAAATAAGATTGCTGGTAAAGGAAAGATCCTTTATAGCTTCACTTCAACTACTTTGGTCTAATGGGGAACACGTCTCCTGAAAATTGAGTTTGCTAAATTTTATAGGTATAACACTAGCAGAAATACCAATTGTAAAGCTGAGAGAGTGTGACTATATAACAGCGGAGAGTCCATTTACTCAATGAAGCAAGATACGTATTTACCCTATCTGCTTCTACATTCTCAGTGCTAAAATTTTGCCAAAAATATCTGCCCTCTTCATGAAGTTGTCATGTAATACATAAGTGCACTTGGCAATCTAAGGAAAGCCTGTTAAAAATATTAAATAATTACGTAACATAGTGCAGCAATAGTAATACCAATTTCTGAGGTTAAATTTAATGATTACTAGCGACAATTTAATTTACCATTGGCAGTGTTCAGAGGCACAAACAGCGAAGCCGTGGGTGAAGACTCAGAGTAATTCCTTTGACCAAATGTTTAATAAATAACCTTGCATCCTGAGTATGATGAAACCAGGGGAAATTCCCAGAAAAAAATCACGTTCTACTTCTTGCCCTCTTTGGTTCTGTCCCAATAGTTCTCAGAGTGTTCTCTACCTTCCAAAGGCACAACACCTGAAGTAAGGTATTGTTGGCATATCTGTGTCCACCTCACCAGCCTGACTATATCAGGAGGGTCTCGGAAGATGGGGAGATGGGAGAATGGAAGAATAAAGTAAAGCAGCTTAGGAAAATAAGAATAAGGCCAGGCTACTGCCCTCCATTCTTTTGCAAACCAAGTAAGGTTCCCATGGAAATAAGACTTCATTTTTCCATCCAGGGATTCAATGTTTAGACAAAAAATCTTTGAGGATTTTCTGTCCCCTTCCACTCCTGCTCATTTGATCTTGGATTACTGACGTACCTTTACAGACCCAACCTCAAGTAACCAAAAGCCTTTGACTCTTCTTTGAGTTTCTTTCTGGCAAGCATGAGACAAAATCTCACATGCAGAGGAGTTCTGTTTGTTGATGTGTATACCTGAACATACTATAAGCTTTAACAATCTGGTCCCTCCAACCTCTCATAAGCACCTGTGCATATGCTGTAGAGAATGAAGACACCACATCGAATCCTTAGGAGATGGACTGTAGGTTTGCTGTCAAAGCGATTCCCCAGTATGTGTCATTTTTTAGAACCTGGTCTTCACTGTTGAATCGCAAGTCAATCATGTCTCCAGCATGGAAGTCATAAATCCCTCCTAAAGTTGGGATTTGGGAGTTGTTTGTTAGAATTTTTATAGGAGCTTCATTTTTACATAGCCACGCCTCAAAAGGTGCTGCTCCCTTGTAGGTTTTATCAAAAGCCACTTGGCCATAAATTAAGTACAAGCCATTCTGAAGTATCTTCAGCTTCCAGTCAGATATCTTCTTCATGCAGTGAGGCTCAGGAGACGCCATTTGCCATTTCGAGGGTAGAGGTCCTACAAGAAATTTACAGGGGAGAAAAATGGGAAGCATGTTTATTATTTCATCCTCTTTCTGATTGTAGCAAATTCCTTACTGTGTACAGTTGTTTCTTTACCTGGTTTACACTAGTTTTCTTAGCCACAATTCTAATATTTTAAATATCTATCCTTGTTTTAGACAGGTTGCAAGTCCTAACTGTGTCTCTTGCTAGGATAGTGCTCAGGAAATGGATTGGTAATAGGAAAAATGAGTTCAATGCCTCTGCATCTCTTGTCAACTAATATTTGTGGAAAGAGGGAGGGAGGAAGGGAGAAATGAACAATCCAGCAGGATTGTGGCAACTAGATTGGCAATCCAAACTTCTGCTGTGTGAATACTATCTGCTGCGTGTCAGGGTAACACCTTCCCTAATTGATCAACTTGGGATAGTGCTCCCTGCCACTCCCTTTACCTAACTTTCTTCATAGGAGGTGTTGCATTTAGGGTATTATAAATTGTCCATCAGTTTGTTGTCTATCTTAGTTCCACTTGAATATAATATCTTTGAGAACATCTGTGGTTTGCTCATTGCTGTATTTTAAGCACCCAAAGAGTTTCTTGCATCTTTAGTGTGCTCAATAAAGTTGTTTGTTTGTTGAGATGGGGGCAGGCATGCTCCATACATTTTCCAGGCTGGATTTGAACTAGCTCACTAGCTCATGCGATCTTCCCAGCCCAATCTTTTTTCTCCCCCCAGCTCAATCGTAACAAATATTTCTGGATTGAATGATAACTTCCATGTTCCTGAATTAGGTGCTTCGTGTCTCAATTATGGTATTTCTTGATCAGATTTGTAGGCGCATGTTATTCAGATCCCACTTCTGATGTCATTATCCAAACTTCCCCAGAATAGATACTGGTAAATTCATGAGTTCATAAGTAGAAATCATTTGACTATTTAAATATAAGTATCCCTAGTTTAATACTGTCACAAAGGGTCAAGAAAGTTTCCAGATCTAGCCATTCATTTTCATAGGTACATGCAACATTTAAATATTTACCTAATATTAATGAGTTTTGCAGAGCTATATGATTTCAGAGCCCCCGGATGTACTTCATCCATGCAAAATATTTATCTGGCTTGTTCTATAATTCTTCATAATTTTGGTTATAGGGGGCAAAGCATTAGAAGAAGTAACACTGCAATTCAAATTCTTATTCATATATAAATTACTAATATAAAACTTGGAAAGTGGTTTCTCAGGGAGAGATCACTAGAGCAAGAAACAAGCCTTCCTGTATCTCCAATGAGCTCAGTACCCAGTAACTTTCTTCCTCCTTGATATATAATAGGCAAGACACCAGGAAAACTGTCAATATTTCTCCTATTTAATTCAGTGATGGGGGCACTTACAGACAACTTATCAACTGAGGTTCTCAATTTTTACTACATCAGTGAGGACCCACAAGCATACCATGAGTTCCATTCCTTTCAGTGGAAAAAAAAAATTAAACACTAAGGCAAGGACCAATAAAAAGAAATTTCGCAATCCCCACAAGCCAAGGAAATCTGTCCACTTGGATTACATAGGAACACTGTTGTCGCAGAGCTAGTATTTAATTCTAATGTTCTGCTCCGAGGTGAAAATGTGTGTGTGTTCTAAAACCCATAAACAACCAAAATGTATTTATTTGAAGTGTTGCATGTATTGTAAGGAATATTCTAAGACTCAGTGTAACTGTAAACTGTAATGTATTTTTAAATATCAAGTGACTATAAGGGAAAGTGACTCAGAAGCTAAGAGAAGAGGAAGAGGAGGAAACAACAGAGGAAGTGGCCATTCCTAACTCTCCGTGTCTCTTTCCGTGCACTTACTAAAAGCAGTATTGTTTTCCTTGTACCTCCCACATATTCTGCTGGACATTGGCGATATGTGAGCTGTACTTCGAAGAAACATAGGAATTTGAAACTTGTTCTCCTTAGTAAAACACAGAAATTGATTCCTGTACGTCCAGTTTGCAAGCCTGTCAGTGTAATGTGCTTTCCTGCCCAGAGATGTGGTCTGAAATGAGCTTCTGCAGGGCATGGCTTTGTCACCCTGCTTCACCTCCAAAAGTCACAGCTCCTAGGCTACTGCCCAGCAAATGATAAGTAATTACAAATAGCAGCTGGAAAAGGAACAAAAGGGCTATATCCATAGGCCTTCTTGAGAGGGCTGGCACCTCCCTTTTTGTGTCAAAAACTAAGAAAAGTAAAAAGGACACATGAAAAGTGGGATACTCACCAAACTTAGCCATACAGGACTTTTCGGCAGTCTGCTGCAGAAGAAAAGGAGGAATTTGGTCAGTGTGGCGACAGTGTTGCTACTCTCTTGATTGGTGATTTACAGCTTCACATGCCTGAATCAAACTCTTTTTCTATAGCCATAAAAAAAAAAAAAATCCCTCCCTCCGCTATGTATTCATCTCTCAGGTTCCTTGTGAAGGTGGCCGACTACCTTTCAGTACCTCGCTGTCCTCTGGGGTCTCTTCACCAAGCGAGGTTCTCATTTCATCCACCTGCCCTCTGCCCGAGGGACAGATGTTAAATCCTGGTCGTCTCCCTCTTGGCTACAGAAATTTTCTATCAGTAGCAGTCACCACCCCTTACTAATCCACAAGGTGATCTGTTGGCAGGTGGGAAGAAAATAATAGAGCTTCTATTTATATTTATGTTTGCCTTTATTTCAAACAATGAGAAGTCACGCTCTATAAATATTTACAACTCAAACTGATGAAGCTGCCCTTGTTTAGTAGTCAGGTAATCGCATGTCATGCACAGTAATTGAGACACACTCAGAAACTATCCGATAGTTTCAAACTGCTGCAACATACTACAGTTTATATGCTAAAAGATGCCATCAATTGTGGTTAATTTTACAAATACAAGTATTACAATACTAAGGCTCCAAAACACTGTAGTAAGATAAGGCATAACCACAAAAAAAAAGTTTATACTCAAAGTTCGTTGGTTTCCTTGTGGCAAAAAGACTTTTTCTTGAACTTGAAGATTTGCATATTTTAAAGATTTCTCTAGCTGCTTTGCTAAGAATAAAGTAAAGGAGACAATGGCAAAAACAGTGAGGCCAAATGCAAGATTGTTGTATTCATCAAGGCAAGAGAGCGCGGTGCCTCTGACCAAGGTGCTAGCAGTGGAGATGGTGGTAATCGTTTGACGACAGGGTCTACTGCAGTTCCTGACCTAACTAGGAGAAGAGAGAACGAGAAGAGACAAAGATGACCCCAAGATTGTGGGCTAGACTGGTTAGAAAGAGAAACTTGCAAATCACTGAACTGGCAAGAATTAAGAGGAATAAATCGAGAAGGAAACAATGAGTTTGGTTTTAGACACATGTGATAATTATTAGATATCCAAGTAAGGGTGTCAAATAGGCGGTTAAACACATGAGGCTGGAATGTAAGGAGGTCTGTGATACAGATTTAGATAGCTTTAGGTTGTTGCTTTAAGACATAAAATTATATGAGACCATTAAGTCAAGGAGTGGAGGCAAAGATGAATACTGGGGTACTGTGATGTTTAGAGGCCAAAAAATGAGGAAGAACTAAAAAGGACACTAAAGAAGGAAAGGCCAGTGAGTCTGAAAGGAGGCGGGAAAGGGTGGTATTTGGAAACCAAAGGCAGAAAGTATTTTGGAAAGAGAAATCATCAGCTGGGGTCAAATGCTACTGAGAAATCCACAAAAAAGAGAAGAGTGAATTGATAGGTGGATTTAGCAGTATGGTAGACACTGGAGTTCTTGACAGAAGTAGTTTCTCCAATGTGACGGCGAGGGCCACAGTTTAATTAGAATGCTCTGAGGGGTAAATGGAAAAAGAGAAACTGGAAGCGTTTGGTACCGGGGTGGAGGCGAGAGGTCAAAGAGGTAGTTTTTTGGTTTTGGCTTTAGTTCTGTTTCTTTTTAATATAAGATACATAGTAGGAACATTTCAGTGACAGATTTGGGAGAGGACGGTAGAAACAACATCCTTGAGTAGGTAAGCGAGGATAAGACCTACTACATAGCTTGCCATGGTAGGTACATGAACAGCTCGTACACAGAGACAAGAGAGAACACACGTGTATGTGGACGCAGACTCAGGCGAGTAGTAGACGTAGGGACTTTGGATCTTGTTTCCTCCCTGTTCCTATTTTCTCTGGGAACCTGAAGGCAAACTTATCAGTTGAGAGTGAGAACAGGGAAGAAACACTGGATGTTGGAAGTATGAAATATGTCTGTGGAGGAGAATGAAGGGATTGGGAAATATAAACTGTTTCCAGGACAATAGTGAAGTACCACATGAAGTTAGGGTCATACATTTAAAGCAAGGCCTTTCGAAAAGATGTCATGTATTTCTTCAGAAGCATGAAACAGTTGGATTTAACCAGTGTTAGTGGTTTTCCCTGGCCTGGGTTTTGTCATTAGAGAATAGTGCAGAGAAAACAAGCAGGGAGTTTGTACGGGGGAAGGGTTATAGTTACAGACCAAAAGTTCATTGTGGGGGGGAGGCATAAATGGAGTGAGGGACAATGTTATTTTAATTAAAAACTCCACACCATCAGATGATGGATTGAAAATGGAGTGTTATTATATTTTATAAACATAAAATGATACATTCTATCATTTTGCTCTTTATCTCTTAGTGGGGTAATTTTTCACTTATAAAAAAAATCAAACCAAATTAACTTAGCACGTAGACTTCACACTGCTGTAATACAAAATGTTAAACTGAGAAAATAAAATAAGCACATTTATCAAATTTCTAAAATATCATTTCTATTATTTTAGCATCCTTACATTATATATTAATGTGTTATGGAAAATAGAACATCTTGCTAAAATCAAAATGTCTTTACACTGAAAAAAGTACATTAAACATTATTTGGCTCATCCTTATAAATTTCCATTTTATGTACAGTATCTATTTGGTGTACAATATTAGTACTTGTATATAACATAATAATTACCTTACATATCTTAGAAATTACAATGAAAACAATTTGTTGATAAGGAGATACAATCAAAAAAACCTGGAAGCTACCACTGGAAGAAGTCACTGGATTCCCTGTCATTGGTTTTTGTGCTTGTAATTATTTCATTCTCGTTTTGGTGTTCTTAGAAGAGATGTTGAAATTCACTTTAATTCAACCCCCAGTGAGCATATGTAATGGGAACTCTTTTTTTCCTCAGGTCTTGGAATAAAACCTAGGCCCTTGCAGATGTTAGACAAGCATTCTACCACCTACCTACATCCACAGTCCTACACATACATACTCCCTTAATCCCAATTCCTCATCTATAAAACGGGAGTAACAATAGTACAAAGTTCATGGAAACTTGTGGGTGTTAATAGGTTGTTCTTGTAAAGGGCCTTCCCAGATAGCCTGTTTGAACCTGCTTAATAAATACTAGCTGTTTTGGTAATGAGCTCATTATAATGAAGAACTGAACAAAAATTTAAGTACCTATCTCCCAATATTACACTACCATTGTAAGCAAGACATACAAATTTAATGTGTGGTTGTTGCTTCTCAAGAAATTTACTATCTTTTTAGAAAGAGGTGATTACATATATGAAGCAGTTAGGTAACAATTTTAATATAAATGAATGCCAAAACACATCCCATAGATTGTGTGCCAGCTACTATCAGATATAAAGAGAACACAGAGAAATCTAAGGTCATAGACAACTTAATTGCCAGAACCAGAAATTCCAGATATTATGTGACAGGCTGCTTTAATATCTGTTTAGAGCTACAAGTGAAAATCTGAAAAATCATCAATTTGATTGAGAGATATGATCACTGATTGAGAAAGGATATAGATTGACAATGAATATACTGTGAAAAGGTCTCATTAAATTTATGTTCCTTGTAAGCTCATTAATAGTAGTAGTGCAAATGTTAATTATTTTATCTACTGAAAGCCTACCAAGTGTCTAGTGTGTCAGGCACTGAACTGTCTCATTAGTCCTTAAGGCAACTCTGTAGGAATTAGTGTGCTCATTTAGAAGATGAGGAAATGAGAATGAGAAGGATTGAGCAATTATCCCGAGTTACAAGGCTGATAAGAGCCAATGACAAGGTCCAAACCCAGACTATCTTATTCAAAACTCCTACTTCTACCACTCAGTGGAGGAGTTTCTATTTATAATTCTGCTAATGGTTGGAAGGAATAAATACTCATGTATAAAGAAGTATATTGAATGTTTAGTTTAGTTTAGTTTAGTTTAGTTTATAAAGAACAGTTGTTCTCATAGCCTCGCTTTGGTTTAAGCCTTTGGTAACCTCACATTGGTATCATAGTTGAGCTCAAAATGGCCAAAATTTAATAATTGTTTCTTCAAACCACCCCAAATCAGATCATCATTAGAAATAAAATTTAGTCTGTTTTTAAGTGCAAGGACAACTTCCCCTTCTGAAAGCACCCTTCATTTCAATGAAGCTGACTTTCCTGAACATTCAGTTTCTTGGGGACAACTTCTGTCAAGTTATTTTCACTTAGGGATTGACCGAGTTCCTTGAACCCAAAGTCTGTCCTTTTAGTTAAAGGTCTCTGGAAAAACAGAAGAATAGAGAAAAAATATTTTTTTCCAAGGAAATTTTCATTGCTCTAAAAAGAACCATGCTTTCAATCTAACACTTTTAAAATTAGTGTCTATAGTGTCTAGAACGTGGGGCTTCGTAAGTAAAAACTTCGGTGGAAAACTAAGTAAAACAAAACTTCCAGGTCCCCTGGTACCTTGAGAAGATGGAAGTGGCTGCTTCATAATGAATCACCATCCGCCAACCACTCATATCTTTTTTCTAAAGATATTTATTTGTGGCCAGTAAGGAAAGGGAAGTTCAGGGCTGTGCACAGTGGAATACATGAGCTAATATCATTGCACTATTGGCCAGCCTATTGGCTTATCCACAGGAACTAATACCCCATAGCATCCTGTCAGGAAAATATCCAAAATACCTTTCGTGTTTCCCTGAACTTGGCACAAACTCCGGGCTGTCTTTAGAGACAGAACCTTTCATTAAAAAGCCACATGCTTTTCAGGAAAAGGAATCCAGAATCACAGCTCCAAATGTGGGTTAATCAACTTCAATTCTGACCAAGAGGTATCCTCTGAGAAAGACATTCCCTGCTCAGCTAGTCATGTGAAGGGAAGGAGCTCCTCATGCCTCTATTCAACGTTCCTCAGAGCCATCTGGCTAATGAAGCTTGAGAGGATTTTAGAAAGAAAACCACTTCCAAATCTGTTATTGCTGTTCTCACCCTTCCTTTTCAAAACTCCAAGTGCTCAGAAATCCTAACCTTGTTTTCTTTCTGCTCAGACTTCACCGTTCCAGAAAGTTTACTGCTCTGCCTGCTACATCCCTTGAGAGAGCAGGGCTATGATTAAAATGTGTTTCACATTCTTGCTTACAGTTATGGGATACAAACTAAAGGGCTACCGTGTAAAAATCTGGCCAACACTGTACTTTCCCTAACTAAACTAGTATGCACAGTGTACTACTTCCTGCTGCATCTTTTTCTCAGTCGCTTTCCAATATCTTAAGTGATAGAACCACACATTTGAAATCTTCCTTAGTCAATTCCCTTAGAAAAATGTTTCTGCAACCACATCCCAACCTTTTCTTACATGGGCATATGCCACATTATTCTCTCCAACACTGAGTATTCAACTGGACCCAGAAATGGGCTGAGACCTGAATTATATAATGTGTTTCTTTTTGGGGGAGAGGGGCTAGTGCCATGTATTCAACAGAGGGAAAACTAGTAAACGACTACTTTATCTCCATTCCCAATGTACAATCCCATTCTGTAGACCCATGACTTGGACTGCAGCTCAGTGGGAAATTCCTGATAAGCATCAGGGCCTTCCCAAATAGACATGTGCTTACCTCCTCTTCTATGAAGCTTTCTTAGATCACTCTGGCCCAAGTCACTGTGCCCAGTTTTGACTTCCTAAATATCATGTTCTGTACCCCTCTTAGGTAAATTATCAATCTCTACTTTAGATCTAGCAGGCACATTATAATACACAAGTCCATTCCCCTACCACCATTTTTCAGATGAAAAAGCTGAAAACTAGAGAGATTAAATAGCTTTCTCAGGGCTGGGGATTTAGCTCAGTGGTTAAAGTGCTTGCCTTGCAAGCACAAGGACCCGAGTTCGATCTCCAGCACCGGAATAAATAAATAAATAAATAAATAAATAAATAAATAAATAAATAAATAAATAGCTTTCTCAAACTTGTACATCTAGTTATTGGGAGACCTAGAACTAAAATCCAGATCTTGTTACTCCTACTTCAGTGCCATTTCCCTGCTCAAAAATACACTAGCCACCTGACCACTGACTAATTCAATCAAGTGATTTTCTCTATGTAGCTAAATTCTGCAGCTAGTATGTAGCATTTTCTAATATATTTTGTCTCAGAACACTTAAATGCCTTCAAAAGCCATGTCATGACAAGAATAAAATTATATTTACATTGTTTGTACTCACAGATCTCTTCCTTCCAACTATCTCAAGCAACACTGAGTGACAATAATAATAATCAGACTAACAAGTAAGTAATAGATCATAAAACATAACAACCTTAGGGTCTGTTGCCTCCTTACCTTGAGTGGGAAAAAAGTAAGGATTAGTGTACTGAAGAAGCAAAGCAAAAGAGCTATTGCTGAGCACAACCATGGCTTCCAGGATGATCTCTGTGTGTCTTGAGGACGTGGGTGGCTTAGAGACATAGTCTCCATGTGGCTCAAACTCATATTCTCTGAGAGAGTAAGAAGTGTGGACAGCAGATATTCAGAAGTGATAGGTGAACGATGCAATGTAATGTTTTGTAGTAAGTAGTATGGTAATTAGTAGTGGGTGTGGGAGGCGGAGTTTTTCCTTCCGACGCTGTTGGAAGACGATACTTCTAGGCTAAGCGCTGACTCGCACGTGGCACCAGGCCAAATTTCAAATGGACGGAAAGCTTAACGCAAGGGAGGAAAAAAAAACACACACACACACAATACAAGGGAAGTTCGGAGGTAAAAAAAAAAATTCTTTCCTAAAAAAAGAAGAAGTAGAGTACATATGTACAGAGAGCCCTGGGCAGAATAAGAAGGTCGATGCCCATCTATGAAGGCACTCTGAATTATTTCCAGACAATAAAATTATTCTTCTAAATAAAAATAAAGTTTGAAATTAAGCCTCATGGTACACCAGATGTCACACATGTGTTGGGCAGGATGTTGGGAAGCTGAAGAAGCTTGGCCCCGTAGCTTCAGAAACAGTGTTAATGAAATCGTCGTGTTGTATGCCTTATCTGTAAACAGTTTTTATCTGTCAAGTGTACCTCAGTAAATTTGGAGCCAGGTATGGTGGAATATGCCTGTAATCCCAGCCTTCAGGAAGCTGAGGCAGGAGCATCAGCCAAGGCCAGTCTGGGGTACATAGTAAGTTGAAGGCCAGCCTACTTACACAGTAAGACCCTGTTTCAAAAAACAAAAAAACAAACAAAAAAACACTCAACAACAGTAAAGTTGGAAAAATCAAATCAAATCTGTGGTTAAAAAAGTCTTCGTCAATATCTAGCACGTCAAATACATTTGTTCTGAGATAGTCTCTCGAAAAAAATTGTTACTAGGGTTGCATAAAAATTTACAAACACAACAAGCTCAAATTTTCTTGGATTTTTACTGTTTTAAACTCTGAAGCACTGATGCTGACATCAAATAGAAATAAAGTTATCGTAAAAGGCTATTTCTCTGCCTCTCCCCCGCCCCAGCCTGAGTTTATACTCTATTGCATAAAAACATGGGTTTTTGTTCCTGGCATCCAAAGTGCTGATTTACTGTAAAATTGAGGAAGTCCTCTGCTTCTCTGTACCTCAGTCTCTCCATGTGTTAAACTTGAATACCTACCTTTTTTATAGACCAGCAGTATGTGCTAGAAAGAGTTGGGGCTGTTAACATCAGACAGACCTGACAGCAGTGCCGAGCCCTTCCCTACTCTATTGGCTGCAGGCATGTTACTTAACTTCCCTGAGCCTTGATTTCCTTAATAGAAAAGTGGAGAAAATTCCCACTTTATAATACTTTTTCAAGAATGAAATAAATAGGAAAGGACGAGATGTTCCATAAGTGTTAGTCTAAATTTTCTCCACACTCTTTAGAAATGTGGTAAAGGTTAATTCAATTATGAAATCCTAGAAAAGAATAAACATTCATTGTATTTCCTACAAAAAAAATAAGCCAGCTGAAGTTCACTTAAAAGGAGGTAAAAGAAAAGTGTTTTAGAGAAAAAATTTTAATCTAAGAGAGAAACAAAGATTTCTAAAATTAGGATTAAAGAGAGGTTGAACATCCCCATTTGTAAAAGAGGAAGCTAAGGATAAGAGATACTGAGTGGCTGGTCAATGATGGGGTGGAAAATCTGAGCCCGGGGAGTCTATTTTTTAACTCAACTAGCCTGTCTCAGTATGAATCTATTTGTAACAGTATTTCTCACTTAGTTATAACAATCTTAACTTTGCTGTATTTTCCTTTGATCACTATACTATCCCAGAAGTGATAATCACACAAGAAAAATTTCCCAGTACAACAAATATTTTTATAGCTCTGTACCAAATACCATAATTCAAAGATGGATAACAAACTGACTCTAGAAGAACAAAGCCTTGGTCCTTTAAGTCTTGTGCTTGTATCATGTCTAGAATTCCTGTACACAAATGTAGAACTTCAAATTGGCCATTGAAAAGTTGAGACATTTTCTTCTTGCTTTTCTGATTGGCTGTTTCCTCTCTCTCCAAGTTTTAGACAGGGCTGCTCCTGCTTACTCACTTCTGCGAACATTTGTTCACAGGAGAAACAGTCCCAAATGAAACCCATTCTTCCTTCTGCCCTTAACCAAGGTTGGCTCTCATACAACCTACCTAATTATCTTAAACTTCCGAGACAATCTGAAGAAAGGTGACACACTCATCTCAAGAACACTACATTTCAGGACCTCTTTTCATTAAACAGGATTCAGAAATGGAGAAACTTCCAGTTGGGACAGGGGAGAGTAGAGAAGATTTTTTTTTTTTAATTCTAGGATAATGAGTCATAACTGGTACCTTTTTAGTGTAAGCAAAGAGAATTGCACAAGTCATCTCAGAATTTGACAAGAAGTATATGAGAACCAAACTTTTATATGTTTGACCTGTCCCGGATCACATATTTGGAAATTATATTTTAAAAAATTAAGTCCAACTAGAAAATTTATTCTGAACACTTACTATCTGACTACTATTGTGCTGGGAGCGTTGTGGGTATTAAAAAATTATAGCTGTCAAGGAATTGGTCATCCCAGTCAACTGAAACCTTACACACAGAGAGACGGATGTTCAAAAGAATACAACATATAGGACAGCGCTTCAGAAAATAGAAGAGTCTTGGTAAACCAAAATCACTGGAAGGACAGCTTAGAAATGGATTCTTTTAAAGAGAAGAAAGGAGAATACTATTTCTTGAAGGAGCGATAAAACCTAAGGAATAAATATTCAGAGGTATAAATATCTGTAAATGTTAAAAAATGAAAATAAGAACATAAACAATAACAAAAAATCAGTATTTTTGTGATGCAAGGATGGAACCCAGGACCTTGTTCATCCTAGGCAAGGGCTCTACCGCTTAGCTATATCTATAGACCTAGTAATTTTCATTCAAGAGCGAAAAATGAGGAATTTCAGAAAAACTAGTAAAAGGAATTCTGTATTATTAATATTTTTAAAAGAGTTCAAAATATGCTTGATTAAGCAAATCTAACTGTAATCATGGCCACTTTGAATTCAGAGTGAATCAGTGTCATGGTAACTTGACTAGTTCAGTTATTGACTAAATTACTCTGAAGTTCATTAGGGATCTAAGTATGTGCTTTCACTGTGTACAGTCATTACTTTTGAATATGAAGCAGCTCTGAATTTTTGATATTTTCCTCTATAAAAGTGAAACTGTTGCTCGGGAGGATGAATAATTTGCCCAGAGGTAGAAGAGGGGATGACTCCTTATTTTAGACCTTAAAACTCTTTATGCTCCAATATGTCAAGCAGATTCTATCTGACGTACACAGAGTGGGAAATGTTTTAAGATCCAGGAGAGAAGATTAGATAGCTAGCAGCTTCCTCTAATATCCTGCTTTACTCTGTCTACACTCCTTGCTATGTTTTCCTTATACAATTATTTTATCATGATTTTAGTCTTGTGACACTGTACAGTGTCCCAGATTCAGTCAAAAATATCCAATATGGGGGCTGGGGATTTAGCTCGGTGATCAGAGTGCTTGCCTTGCAAGCGCAAGGCCCTGAGTTCGATCCCCGGCACCACCAAAAAAAAAAAAAAAAAAATCCAATATGTTAGAATTCAGTGAGGAATGACACACACATCATTGTGCCTACTCTAGTTATCGAGGTATTGACCATAGTGACAAATAGGACTCACTTGGTTTGAAGACACATAGGTGGATAGATGTAGCTAAATAGATCTTAGAGGAAGGGAGAGAGAAAAAATAGATGAGACAACATAAATTGAGTTTTAATCTTGGAATTTTATGAAGGCAACAACAGTATCTGTCAAAATTACTAAATGTCTTCTCCATAAAAAATTGCTTATAGCTCACTATATGTAAGTAAATATATGTGTACATCTATATATAGAAATGTATATGTCTATATATGCATACATACACAAGTGTGTGCATATTATATGTACAATAAATTCTAAAAGACATAAAGGAAGTTCTCACATATAAATCTCCAAATTATCCTCTCTAAATAACTAGTAACAACCCTAATAAGGGTGGTCTTAAGAATTATTTTTAATTCACACCATGTTTCAATTTCACAACATGCAGATCTTCCTCTGTGCCTCATATTGGCTTGCTCTGTACTGTTTTTGCACGTCAGTTTGTTTTGGAACTCTTAGCAAATTCTTTATTGTTTGTCTGTGTTTTACTGATTCAAGTACAGCCTTTAAATAACAAGTCTACTGCCAGCTTCTGTGGAAGCATTTCTGTGCTGGCCACTGGTCTTAACCTCATAGAAATGCTGTAAGGTATTGTAGGTCCCTGTCTCTCTAGCCTGAGTCCTCTGTGTCAAGGCATAGTGTTTTGGAAGTTGATGAGTGTCTTCTCTAGACTAATCAACATTGTATCAGTATCTTGGCCATGGGAGGAGCATCTTAAATACATTTGGATGAGAAACACGACTTCCTGCTTGGAATCTTTCCTGAAGATAGGTTTTCTATTGTGCAATAGGCATGACACCACCTATCGGAACCTGCCAAACATCACCTAAGAAGCTGTGACGAATAAGCATTGCTGTTAAATCTTGCCTGGTATCACACAGATTGCCAGAGAATTATGTATTTTACCTACCAACCAAGTTTAAATAGAAAGTCCTTAAGACTCCTGAGGGAAATTATTCTCCCCAAATTTCCTTGTGCAGTTTTTGAAAAGTGTGTTTGGGGGAAGTATTTTCCTTTGACTTTTCTATTTGGTTTCCTCATTTGGCAAAATCCTAGAATTTTCCACTCCAAGGTAATATATTTTATTTCCAGTGGAGAACAATCAGCACTTTTGCTGACTTCAACACCCAGCTCTGACATGTGTTCATAGAGAAATCTAGGAAACACTTTCTCATCTGGTTTTCCATGTTTAGCACTGACCCTACAACATTCTATGTAAGCTTCGTGGTTCATGATTAGTTTGTTGGTTTTAACACTGAATACCTAAATGAGTAAGAAATATTTGAGCTTTTCTATACCCAATAATTCCCTAAATCCAAACAAAGGATATGTTAGTCCCCTTATTCACGTAGAAATCATTATTAAACATCATTTAGGAAACAGCCTTCTCTAAGTATAATGTTAGGAGCTTAAATACTGATAGACAGGAATCAGTCTCTATCTTCAAATTCATTGTTGTTTTGTTTTCTTATGGGTAGTTGAGGAAAGAGAAAAATATGTGAAACCACCTCAAGGAGAAGTGTAGTTATTGGGTGAACACCAAACCCCTGATCTCACTCGGGAAGGGAAAATTTTATGAAACAGATAATGTCTAGGCTGAGATATAATTCTGAAAAGGGGTTAGCCAAATAAAAAAAACGCACGCTATCCCATTTTGCTAAGACAGTCAGTTACTATTTATATTAATGCATTTATTGAATAGTATGGTATACAATATAAACATACAGTATACATACTGCCATAGTATAATGTGTATTTAATATGCATGCATGTGTATATATGTATAACACTATAATGTTTCAAGCATTGTACTTGGAAATGGAGAAATGAAGAAGAATAAGTTAAGGTCTTTGATCTCGAGGAATCATTGTCTAGTCATTGCTGGTTCTTTTACATTTCCTTCCAAAACTGCACTGAAAATACGTTTGCAATAACAAATCTTCTTTGGATAAGCTATGTAACTTCCCCAGAGTTACTAGGGAATTCAATTCAGAAAAATTGGCCAAGTAGCCAGAGCTGTTCAGGCCAAACCATCTTCCTTTCCAGTTTGGTGACTCTAGCTGTGTGTACAATCGCATGTTCCTCTTTAAAGAGGAAATCTCAGGCTGGTATGCCAGGGGAAAAAACACTGAATCACAGGCCGAGTCACGGAATGCTGCTGGGCTGAAATGGTGCCAGGCGAATACAGCAGGCAGTTTCTATTTACTAAATAAAGAACAAACACCTGTGAAGGGTTACCTGCGAAAACTATGCAAAGATAAGGCCTAAATTATTTCAAGTCTTTCTTCACCCAACAAGTCTAAGGGAAATCTCTTTGGCTCCATGTGGGGGTGTTCCTCCCACACACACGTACACAGCCTCCGGGGTGTCTCTCTTCCTGGTCGGCCCCTTGTGCTGTGATTTCCTACCTCTCTGGTTGCAACACCATGCTGGGATTTCAAATGTCAGTCACAAAATAAAGGAAGATACAAAATGATGAAATAACGACAGGGATACAAATATGTATTAAAGGCTTCCTGCCGTGCAGGTACCATATCTAAAGTTTAAATTCATGGTTTATTTTTTTTACTTAATATTCGCAACAACATTACAAAGCAGATCTTATTGGTCCCATTTTACAGATTAAAAATTGAGGTTAAGAGATGTTTGACAATTTACCCAAAGTCACATATCTAGTAAACTTAAATGCAGATCAATTTAACTCCAAAATCTATTTTTTCCTTTATGAGTCGATATATAAATGAATCCCTGAATTGTCTTCTGTAGTGGAGGGATTTTAAACTGAGAAATAATTAGTAATATTAAGGATTTTATGTGCCTCAATTTGTAATAGCTAAATCTTGGAAACAGCCCAAATGCCCATCAACTGAGGAATGGATAAAGAAAATGTGGTTTTTTATACAATGGAGTACTACTCTGCCATAAAGAATGATAAGCTTGAGATATTCCTAGGTAAATGGATGCACCTTGAGACCATACTCTTAAGTGAAATAAATCAGACACACATGTTTAAATGCTGCATTGTTTCTCTGGTGTGAGAAATTGAAGTGTAAATAAAGACTAAAATGTATTATATTGGGAAAGGGAAGAAAGTGTCCAAATGGGAAAGGGAACAAGGGAGGGAGAAAGGAACAGAGGGACAAGAGAAATAAGAAATGGAAGGAAAAAATGGAAACAAATCTTTTGTGAATAAGGAGGGAGGAGGGGGGAAGGGAGGGGAGGGGAATGAGAAAAAAGAAGCAACAAGTTATACCATGTACAGGTACAAATCCCCAATGATGAATGTTATCACTATGTACATCTAAAATGTACCATTAAAGTAAAATTTTTTAAAAAAAGGATCTTATGTGCCTGACTTCTTCATATGTGATACCAATAATCTGTTTTGAAAGAAAAGCTTTTAGTAAATAAATTGCATTTTTTAATAGGCATTCACTTCTTTTTCTTCCTTAATCACAGAATAAGTCAGGTTTCCAGATACACCCATATTTTAAATCAAATTTTGAATTAGAATGAAAATTTTAAATGTAGTGGGACTAGCAAAATCATCTCCAGTCATTAAAATTTTCCCATGGGGACAAAATTTTCATAGAAGAAAATAATGCCAACATTTGGGGCTGTGCTTTATACTCCACTACTGTTTCTATAGCATCCATTTATTTTAAATCTTATCCTTCATATTAATGTAAGGATGAGAGTAATGATAATAAGAGTTATGAGCAAACACTTAGTCAAAAGAAGTATTAATTAAAAAAGAAATCTAAACCCAAGTAGAATTAGACCAAATGGATGAGTCAGTGGTAGTAGTTTCATTGCAGAAGAACCTAAAGTTCAAAGGGAAGGGAAATAATAATTGTAGTGAGGATGACAGACGATTTCAACAATTAAAGTCACTATGAATATACTGAAAGCACAAAGCCTGGTGTGAATATTCCTCTGGCAGAAGTATCAACAGCAATCACAGCAGTAACAAACAACATTCGTTAAGCTCCTTCTCTCAAATAAGCAAGAGTTGATCAGCACAAAGACTGGGCCGTGCTGACTCGGAGTCAACCAATGTGCAGGAAGACTATCTTAGATTCAAAGCACAAAATATGTGTTTACTCTGAGTGGATATGACATGTGATTTACCAGTGAATAGAGGACCAAGAATACTAAATGGCATAGACTTCAGAAATGAGTGCTCTTTTCCCGTTACTAAGTCCAGCCTGCCTTTTTACCTTCCTCAGCCTCACATAGTGTTTTGGAGGTGGTGGATATGGAGCGCCCAGACCTTCTCTGCTTCTCCTGCCCTCAGAGTTTTGAGGGAGTGGAAAGAAACCCAAGGCCGCACACTGGTGAAGCTAAAGGAGCCCAACGAAGGGGCCAAGCATTCCAAATTGCAGGTCTAATTATACCCCCTTAGCTCCTGGGTGACTTTGAGTATGGCAAAATCAAATAAACAAGCAAACAAAAAGAAATCTCTGAACCTCAGTTTCTTTATCTGTAAAAATATATAAAATGTACTGCAAACTCTAAAGCCCTATAAATGTGAAAGATTTGGTATGCTTTCCTGCCTCTGCAATTGAACTTACCAAGCCACTTGTCTCACCAGAATTTTATTTTTCCCCGTTACAAAGAATTTTATGTGTCTTTCCCTACAGAATACTTCCCCAACACACACACACCCATTTTGTGATGAAAAATGAATTATAAAGCAATCAGATTTCTTAAGTATTTATTTAGCTGCTGTTTGAAGAAATTAGCAAATCAGAGCATTTTAGAAACTTGTCTAAAATGTTCATGTACAGATAGAATCTTTGAGATACCCCTTTGTTATCTTGTAATCTTAAATGTAAAAGCTGAAAAGAATTATTTTAACTAACTCCATCATTTTTCAAGTGATGTAATCGAAGACACAGACAGAAACTACTGATTCTTGGCAAACTACTACCATTTTGCTAAGCAATCAAATACTTACTGGACAATTACTGCAAGAATATCACTTAATTGGTAAGTGTGAACACATTCAAGGTTTACTGACATAAAATATTTGAACATTAATTTTCCTAAAATTTTCAGATGACAAGGTGTTCTAAGTACTTTGAAAAATTGTAGAGGAAAATGGTATAAATTAAAGACTATATCATCAAATTGTGCAAGCCATTAAGAAAAACTAAAATTGACTTCTCTCAATAAGTATACTGTCTTTAAAATAGCAGTTTAAGAGTGTAACAGGATACATTTTGCGAAACCTGAAAAAAGACAGTGAATAATTAAAATCATGCATAACTGTATGACCTATATATAAAACCACACTCAGCAGCAAATTGTATTAACTTCGTTATTTTTATATCTATAAAACAAATATGACTTATAGCCCCAACCTCAGAAATGTATACATACAGATTTTTCCACTAATTTTTGCAAAAGTTTGCCATTTTGACTCAACTTGACCCTCCCTTATGCATGTGAGCTCATAGTGACTAAGGAAGTGGTGGTATGGATACGACTTACATTCTCTCCCTTTCACATTACCTGTACCCTGGGCCACCTGTTCAGTGTAAGTGACAGGGAGGGCACATGTGGATTTGGAAGTAGGAAACTTGCACAAGCCAGTGAAAGTCATTAATGGAGAGTTGGAGTTACCTGAGTAGGTCCTGACGCTTTTGATGGCCCACTAAGTGGTCCTAGAGTGTATACCAAATGGTTAAGGCTGTGTGTTTATTTACTACTGCTGCTGTAGCAAATTATCACAAATTTAGTGCATTGAAACAACTCCCATCTCATAGTTCTATAGGCCAGAAATATATCAGGGACTGTATTGAGGGTCTCACAAGGCTGAATCTTAGTGCATATATGTTTATAATTGTTATCTCCCCTTTGAATAGTTCCACTAACCAGTATGTAATGTTATTCTTTGTCTCTTTTGATCAGCTTTGGCTTTGATTCCACTTTGTTTGCAAATAGGATACCTACTCCTGCTTGTTTTTGAGTTCCCATCACATGGAACACTGTTTTTCATCCTTTGATTTTTAGTCCGTGAATTCGTATTTGTGTTAGATGTGTCTCTTGTATACAGGATACCATTGGATTTTGTGTCTTGATCCATTCTGCTAATCTGTGTCTTTTGATTGGCAAATTGAGTCCATTCACATTGATAGTTCTAATTGATGGGTATGGACTTAGTTCTGTCATTGCATTATTTACTTGTCACTGTTTTTCTTTCTTTCCCTTCTACTTAATTGGTAGCCCTACCTAACATATTCATTGCATTGAACATCAGGGCATTGTTCACTTCATCATCTCATTCTAGGATGTCCTTGAGAATTTTTTAAGAGGGTTGCATTGGTCATCATGAATTTATTTAGGTATTCTTCATCATGGAAATATCTTATTTTTCCATCAGTTTTGAAGAATAATTTTACACTATATCTTAATCTAGGTTGGAAGTTGTTTTCTTTTAAGGCTCTCCTTGCCTTTAGGGTTCGTGTTGAATAGGCTGTTGTAATTCTGAAGGATTTTCCTTTATAGATGATTCATTGCTTTTCTCTAACAGCTTTTATGATTCTGTTCTTGTATTAGGTTTCTGGTATACTAATTGTTATGTGGCACGGCATCTTTTTTTTTTTAATCATAGCTATTCAGTATTCTATATACTTCACTTATCTGTATGTTAAATTCTTTTCTGTGTCTGGAAAGTTTTCTGTTACTATTTTTGTAAACAGGTTTTTTATGCCCTTTGTGCTGTTTTCTGAATATTCATTAATCCCAATTACTCTTTATTTTAGTCTTCTTTGAATCATCTAGTTGCTGTTGGCCTCATTTTTCATGTTCTTCTGTTTTCAAAGTATCTTTCATGATCAGTAACCATGGCCCTGTATTCTAGATCTGACGCTCTGTGCTGACACTGATCACTTCTGCTGCCCAGACTTACAACTGTATTTTTATTTTATTTTTTTTATTTTGTTAGTATATGTTTGAAGTACATAATGATTACATTCATTGTAGGGAATTGGTTCATGTACTTAACACAGTTCAATTCTTTTTTTTTTTCCTCTTCCCTCCACCCCCTTTTATTTTTCCAGACTCAGATTCATTTATTTATAAGACTTTATAAAGTTAATTATCATAGACACTGATCAAAAACCAGGATAAGAGGCCAAAGAACATATAAAAATATGAGACAATTGCAAAAAAGAGAGAAAAATAAGTTTTGTAATCCAGGATGGACAATGTATCAATCATATTTTTAATCTCCTGGATTTCTGTTTGAATTTTTTTTATGAATTCCTATTCTTTTCTATGCTGGGTACTCAGTTTTGCATTTCTTTCTTTAACTCTACCAGATTTTTATTAGTGTCTTCTCTGGCCCCACTGATCATTTGTTTCATTTGGGTCACAATCCCTCTACTTATATCCCCTTTGAAACTGCTAAGCACTTTATTGAACTGTCTTATTATCTTCATTGATACTTTCAAATACTTCTGCTATGTGACTTATGATTTCCTCCCCCTCAGTGCCTTCTGGATCAGAGAGTTGGGAATTTTTGGACGCATTTTTTTGCCTTGTTTACTCATGTTTCTATGCCTTTGTTTGTTTTCTGTTCTGAGGTTTGCAGCACCTTTGACCCCGTGCCTGGATCTTCAGGAATGAGTCTCAGTATTGTTTATAAACCTCAGACAATCCTGATATTGGCATACAGAGAAAACCAATTGACAGCACCACTATGTCAACTTGGATATAGTAGCAGGGGCATCAAATATGAACTGTATCCTAACAAACTCTAAGAACCACGCATGATCTACATTTAACCAGAGTAGAGAGGGCTAGTATTTTAGTGTAGAAACTTAGGCAGTCTTGATAGTGACCTATAGTAAATCAGATCACTAGTGTTTGCTGGATGGAGGCAGTGGTGCAAACGTTCAAGCAGACCACTGGCCTAAATTCTGTCTCCTTCATATCCATCCTCTCTGAAGGCTACATCCTCCAAACCTGACCTCCCACCATGAAATACAGGCCCTGTGATCTTCCTGGCCTGAACTTGAGCTTCTCAAGAGATCTCAGGAGATCTTTGTCTGGCTCTCACCCTCTTCGAGCCTGTCTCCTAAAGCTGTCTCTCACCCAGTCTCTGCAGTAAGACAACACTTCTCCTCCTGGATGTTGGTCTTGTTATCAATCTGGTAGGTCCTTTGGTTGTCACCTCTGCCGCCCTGCACCACAGAGCTTGTGAGGAGCTGATGTTAGTAGTGGGGCTGGGTGGGGGCCTCCCTCCTCTCCTGCAAGGCCCACAGTGTGCAGGTGTTAGTAGCAGAAGTAGGGAAGACCTCTCTCCTTACCCACAGGGCACATGAGGTGCTGGTATCATGGGAGAGAGGGTCGCAGAATGGGGCCTCTCTCCTCACCCTTCAGTCACCCAAAGCTCCAGAAAATTTAGAAATTTGACCTTAGAAAACAACATTCATTTGTGACTCCTTGGCTCTGAATCCCTGCACCAGTCACCAAGGGATAAGGCACTGAAAAGAATGAGAATGCAGGTAATTTTTAATATACAAATTTATAATCATATTTTTCATACAGTTCCATAGCCTGATTTTTTCACTCAGTAAAGCATAAAGTACTAATATTTTATTAAAATAATCTACAGATTGATAATGGATGCTATTAAATGGATTTAGCAATACATTGTTGTTGGGATTTTTAAAAAGGTTTTTAAAAGTACTAAGGAGCATAAAGAGCTTTTACATGTCATCAAGTGCTTTTACATGGACATGTCTTTATCTCATTTGGTGCTAAGCAGTATTTTTTTTAATCCATGAAACAAGCAGGCCCTGACCACTAGAAAATGTATTAAGGATCATTCTCTGTATCCTCCAACTTGTATTAGCTGTGTTCAAAATTGGTCACAACAGGGATTCAATTAAGATGGTTTGGTTAGATTAGATGTCTGATCTCCCCCTAAAGTTCCTTCTGACACACAAGGAATCTTTTCAGATAAGAGATCAGTTTGGCTAAAGGTCCGGAGGAGGCTCAACACTTTTTGTTGCCATTAAAAGTCAGAATTCTTGTTTGTATTTGAGGAGGATTCTTCCCTCATTTCCTGCTCAGGGGAAGCACTAGTCCAAATTAGTGAGATTCCGACTGCTAAAGTGATGCCATGAAAGTAAAGCAGTTGCTATGCTTATCCTGTTGCCTAAGTCTGTAGTATAAACAGCATGACTCACGCTGGTCTTGTCCATCCTAGAAACCCAGGGGCACCCTGACTGTGTTGTAGTTAGCAGGATCTTACTAGAACACCCTGTAGGCCTTGAGTGATTATTCTGCATATTTATTTCCTGATATATATCAAACCATGTTTTAATGTAAACCTTGCCACAAAACAACATCCTTGTCAAAGAAGTAAATACAGTGAGTACATTCTTACTAAGAGGAACAACGGTGATCAACCGTCTGAAATAAATTAAGCAGCTAACAGGCCTCCTAGTCAACTCTTGAATTTGTTCTCAGCTTGTAATTGTAGTATTTTTCATTCCTTCCATTGCCCTACCATATATCATTGTGCTTGTCCTATAATAGTACCTATGTCTCTGTATTGAACTGAAATCTTCTGAGGGGCTAGAACTGTGCTTTTGTTTTTTGGGTTTTTTAATGTGTTTGTTTTGTTTTGGTGCTGGGGATCGAACCCAGGGCCTTGCACTTGCTAGGCAAGCATTCTAACCACTGAGCTAAATCCCCAGCCTCTAGAACTGTGTTTTATTTCCATATACACAATGACTGGCATTGAGTGGGTACCCAATAAATATATATGGGAGGGATGAATGAAAGTAAAAGAATATATGAATATCATAGTTCATTTTCTGCTGCTAATGCAGAATACCAATACCATAAACTGGGTAATTTATAAGCAACTGATGCTCATTTGTCTTGTGGTTTTAGAGGCCAGGAAGGCCAAGGTTGAGAATTCCACCTGATGAGGGTCTTCTTTTCTGCATCAAAATGTAAGGGAAGAGCAAGTAAGCATGTACAAGACAGAGAGAAAATGAGGTTAAACTTGCACAGTAACTAAACCACTCCTGCCATAATGGCCTTAATCCACCCCTGAGGGCAGAGCCCCCATGATCTAAGCCCTCTTAAAAGTGTCATTTCTCAGTACTGTTATAATGGTAATTAAATTTCAACATGAATCTTGAAGGGGACATTCAATCCATAGTAGAATTAATCTTCTGAAGGTTAGCTATTACATATAATTTGAATTATTTGTCCAAGGAGGAATGGGCTTGCCCATTACCTTTCACACACTCTCTTAAATTTCTTTATGGCCCAAAACATGCAAGGCTGCTGGCTGGATTATGCAATCTCTGGCATAGGATCAGGACAAAACTAATTGACTCCTACTATGGTCTGACCCATAATCTTGGCCTCCTGAGGATCATTTCTTTGCTTATTTCTCTGAACTCTGACATATCAGGTATGTAAAGATGAAATTTGCTTACTCAAATTTAGTTTTTTTAAATGTAAATATAGTAGACTATCAAAGGAGAAATCTGTAATGTCCCTAGCATGCAAGATGGGATACAAAAGAAAGTTTAGAAAATAAAAGTAGAATAAGTGAAATTCACATGAAGAAAGGGAAATTCTGGCTTTCAGTTTCTTAGGCACAAAAGCAACATTTGAAACAGCAGCAGTAAACAAGAGGTGACACATGATTAGAAGACACAAATTTTTTAAAATGCAGAAATCAAATAAGAAGATAGCATTTTGCTGGCATTGTTTTGGTTAGCAGTTTCATTTTCAGCTATTCAAGCAATATTTCATAAAGCCTTGATGTTTTATCTCTTTCCTAAGTACCCTTTGGTGATACAGCATTCAAGTTTCAGTTTTTAAGAAGCCGAGTGGTTATTCTATGCAGCTTCAAACTCAGAGACTTTCTCCAAAGCCGTATACAATATTGCTCCCCACCATTCTCTAGTCCCAGATCCAATTGTCTTATCTCAATCATCCTCTCTGACATCTTTATAGGTTTTAACGCTATTCACCAAACTTTTCTTGAGAACATTTCTCCTCTTGGTTTCCAGGGTACCATTTTCTTCAGGTTATCCTCAAGCATCTTTATTAATTTCTTCTTTGTTTCCCTTTATTTCTAGGAAACATCTCTGGGGACAGTGAAGTCAGCACGTGAGCAAACCAGAAAGCTGACCAAACCCCTGTTTCACCACATAAACACCAATAAACCACAAAATACCTTTGTGAGAGTTCTAGAAACCAGTCGAGAGTCTGCTGCTGCCAAGAAAATGCCCAATCAAGACAAAAACCACACCCAGAATGGTAGGAAATTTCATTATTTTTGCTAGTTGCAGTGATCTGGATATGGTATGACATGTTCCCTGGGGATTTGTGAATTGGAGGCTTGGGCCCCAAGCGAGGTGATGTGAGAGGTGCTGGGACCTCGAAGAGGTGAGACCTAGTGGGAGTTTCTCATGTCATTAGGAGAGTTGCCCTGCATTGGGATTAAGATGGCTCTCAGGGAGTCCTTAGTGATATCTCATGTGAGCAATAATATTAAAAAGCAAGTCTGGCCCCACCCAGATCTCTGGCTTTCCATCTTATTATGTTATCAATGTCTTGTTCTCTTATGTGCTCCACCATAGTGTCATTTAGCCTTAGGCCATCACCAGAGTATGAGTCATTGTGGTTACCCGATTTTGGAAAATCTCCAAAACTGTAAGCTAAACAAACCTCTTTTCTTTATAAAGTTACTTGACTTCAATATATCAGTGAAAATAGACTCATACAGAAAAAGCTAAACGCACCTCCCAAAAGTGTTCACTCAAAATGATAGGAAATTTCCTAAAATTTTTGCTCCCCTTCCCACCACAAGAAAACATGATTGGGAGGAATCTGCCCAACCCGATTCCTCTTTTCAGACGAAGTGAAAAGAGTTGTTCTGGCCTCTCAGGGCTACCCAAAGGACTGGTTTCTCTCTTGCGTGACTTGGAGTGCAAGCAGGAATGGGAGACTAGTTCGGATATTAGGTTAGAGGCTTCTGAAAGCAGCAGTAAGCACCTCAATTAGAAATGCAGACAAAGTTCAGTCCCACGGGTGACTGAAAACAAGAGATTGTGGGGAGGGGAATATAGAAGATCAAAGTATGTGAGAAGAAGGGGGTGACTTCTTGAGGAAGGGAGACATTCTAAAATGGCCCTGTGTACAGGACAATGGTGGGATATGTACAAATCCAGGAAATGCGAATGCTCGGAAAAGGTCTGAAAAGAATTTAAGCTTTTATATCTGCCTGGCGGTGATTTTTCTAAATGAAGCCTGTCTACAAAGACAGGGATAAGTGGCTATTTTTTCAAATACCTTATTCAACAAATATTACGAGACATAAAAACAAATTTTAAAAAATGTGTTCAGAGGAACAAAATAAATCTCCAGAAACTGACCCTAAAAAATATAGGCTTTGCAATAAATAGCAAAAGACCATAAAACAATTTTCTTAAATCTATTAAGAGACCTACAGAAGAATATAGATAGAGAACTAAAGGAAATTTAAACAATGATAAATGAACAAAACAAGAATATCAACTAAGAGACAAAAATATAAGAAAAGGACCAAACATAATTTCTGGAATGGAGAGATATAAAAACTGAATTGAAACCTCACTAGAAAGGATGAACAGAAAAGTCAAACAGGTAGAAGAAAGAATTGGTAAAATGAAGACTGATCGTTTGAAATGATCAACTCCGAGGAGTGAAGAGAGAAAAACAATAAAGAAAAGTTAACAGAGCCTAAGGAACTCCCCCTCCTTTTACCATCAACAGATGAATTATGGGAAAAGAATTCATCAAAAGATGAACTACATAAAAGAATAGAGAGAGAAAAGGAAGAAAGCTTATTTGAAGATATAGTGAGTGAAAACTTCTCAGATTCAAGGAAAAATATGAACATACAAATACAAAAAGCTCAAAAAGCTCCAAGTAGGATAAACTTAATGAGACCCATACCAAGATATATTTTAGTAATTTTATTATAATTACCAAAAGCCAAAGACAAAAAGAGAATTTTGAAACCCTCAAGATTATTCATCATATACAAGAAAATTACTCAGCCCATGAAAGTGGTGCTTGGTAGGATTATCAGCAGACTTATCAGAAAAGAACCTCATAGACCACAAAGCAGTGGGATGATATATCTAAAGTGCTGAGAACAAAACTGTTAACGGAGAATACTATATAAGGCAAAATTCCCTTCAAAAATTACAAAGGAATTAAGACATTTCTGATAAACAAAAGCTGAGGAATTCATTACTACTAGACTTGCACTACATTAAATACTAAGGAGAATCCTTCAAATTGAACTGAAAAACACCAAGCAGTAATTTAAAGTCATATAAAAATATAAAGTTCTTATATAAAAGTAAACATATGAAAAATATACAAACTTACTGTAAGTTTAACTTGTAACTCTACATTTAGTAAATTTTAATGTAACTCTACTCTAAAATTTAAATGACAAAAATAGCTATAGATCTATTATAATGGGTATACAATATTAAAAGATACAATTTGTGACACCAATAACATAAAATGGAGGCAGATGAAAAAGTAAAGGTCTAGAGTTTATATGTAATTGAGGTTAAGTTTAAAATAGATAATTATAACTTTAGAATGTTTTATGTGATCCCAATTATAATACCAGAGAAAATATCTACAGAATGTACACAAAGGGAATGGAGAAGAAAACCAAAATGTATTATAGCAAAAATAATCAACTAAACACAGAAGAAGGCAGTAGGTGGGGACTAAAAAAGCCTTCAGACATAAATAAACAACAAAATATCAAGAATAAGTCCTTCTAGCACAAGGCCCTGAGTTCGATCCCCAGCACCAAAAAAAAAAAAAAAAAAAAAGAATAAGTCCTTCCCTATCAGTAATTTCTTTAAATGCAAATGCCCAAAATTTCTGAATCAAAGGACAGAGATGGGTAGAATAGATAATATTGTACAGCTAAGGCTGTATACAAGAGATCCATTTAAATCTAAGAATACATACAGTGTTGAAGGTGAAAGAATGGGAAAATATCCACTATGCAATGACTAAAAGAATCCAGAGGTGGCTATACTAATGTCAGATTAAAAAAATATACTTTACATTAAGAGCTCTTCAAGAAATGAAGGACATTATATAAGAATGAAAGGCCCAGCTCACCGAGAACATATAATTATTATAAACAAAAAATGCACCAAACATCAGAGCTTCTAAATGTATAAGGCAAACATTTAGAGAATTGATGTGAGAGACAGCTCAATAATAAGAGTAGAAGACATCAATACTATATAATATTCTACTCTTATTCATTATTCAAATAATGAAGAGAATAACCAGACAGAAAGCAAATAAGGAAATACAAGATTTATACAATACACTTTTTTTGGTGGTGGTGGTGGCACTGGGGATTGAAGCCAGGGAGCTAGCACATAGTCAATTGATCTTTAACAAAAATATCAAGAACCTGAAATTGGGAAAGGATTGTATATTTATAGAGGGAAAAAAATGTGGGTCCCTATCTCACATCATTAATCTCACAAAAATTAATTCAAATAGATTAAAGACTTATATGGAAGACCTAGAGCTACAAAACTACTAGAAGAAGCAAAGTTTCTGGACATGGTTCTAAGTAATGAATTTTTATGTGATCCTTATGCAGAAGCAACAAAAGCAAAAATAGGCAAATGTGACTGCTTCAAAGTAGAAAGCTACTGCACAACAAATCAAACAACCATCAGACCCAAAGGACAATGTATGGGATGAGAGAAAATATTTGCTAACTATACAGCTGATAAGAGGTTAATATCAAAAGTATATAATTTCCAGAAATGTAATAACTTGATTTAAAAATGGACAATGGATCTGAAGTGATGTGTTTCAAAAGAAGACATACAAATGGTCAACAGTTATATGAAAATGCTCTGTGTGATTCAGAAAAATACATATTAAAACCAAAACGAGCTATAACTTCATACCTGTTTGAAGGGCTATTTATCAAAAAGAGGAAAGATAGCAATGATGGGCAAGTATGGAGAGAGAAGAGAAGGCTTGTACAATGTTATTGGGAATGTAAATAAGTACAGACATTACGGAAAACAGTCTGGAAATTCCTCCAAAAATTACAAGTAGGATTATATCATTCAGTAATCCCATTATTGGGTATATGGCCAAAGGAAATAAAATCAGTATCTTGAAGAGATATCTACACTCCTTTGTTTATTGAGCATTATTCACAATAGAATGGAATATTATTTGGCTTTAAAGAGGATGAAATCTTGTCATTTGAGACAACATAGGTGAACTTGAAGAATACTAAGTGAAATAAGCAGGCACAGAAAGACTAAGAGTGCATGATCTTACTTATATGGAGACTCTGAAAACTCATGTTCATAGAAGCAGAGAATAGAATTATGGTTGTCAGGAGCTGGATAGTGGAGAAAAAGAGATGTTGGTCAAAGGGTAAAAACTTTCAATTATGCACGATGTGAGTTGTAGATCTCTAATGTTCCACATAGTGACTGTGGTTAAATATACTGTAATTTATACTTGAAGGAGTGACATATCCCATCCTGGTTGTTGATAATGAGGTACTTACTAAAGGATCCCCATATCCCCTGTCTTCAGTGCCTGGTGTAACACGGTACTCTGTGACCATGCAGTCAGGGAGGCAGTCATATGAGGTTTCTGTCTTAACAACGGTAAATCCACAGGAGTTACTAAACTGAGATTTAACTGACAGATGGACAGGAGCATGGGTTCTGATTCTTAAAGGAGCAACTCTGTCTAATTCCAAAGTACATAGTGTGAACAGGACGCCAGGAGTCAAGACCTGCCAGAACCAAAATAAATCTGTGAAGGACAAGACCTGCTTTTGCCTCTTCAGTTGCCCAGCAGAGAAGATGGATGTATGAAAGCTTCTTTTCAACAATCACGTGATCTAGACAAGAAGCAAAGCAGAAACTGTGGGCTGAATAATTGTACCACCTCTCTTCTCACTGAAAAACTTCGAGATCAACTTCTCCCAGCTGCAAAGTTAGTTATATGTTTTCTGAAGGTTTTCATTACAACTGTTGAGGGGCAGTTTGCCTTCAAACAGTTTTCATCTTTTCACATGGATGATTGATATCCTGCTACCAACCACAGAACTTCTCTTTAAAGCTGAATTTTCAAGATCCTTGTTGCTTTGAAGAAGGAAGCAGGACTTCCTGGAAGATGGCGGAGTGGTGTACAACAGAGAAACAACCTCTCCGAGATTTGTTGTCTAGATGCTGGAATATAGCAACGTGAGGAAGAGGAGAAGGAGGGAAGTGGGTTCCCAGGACCCAGCAGGGGTCTGAAGTGAGAAGTGAAGCCCGCAGGGAGAGCAATAAGAGAGACCTCTGTGCAGAAGAAGGAGGTGGCAGACAGTGCTTTCCCCCAAGCCCCAGCTCACAGCACAGAAGAGGCAGCTCAATCCTGCAGACACACGGTGATTACTGGTGAGCCCAGAGGCCTCCATGGAAAGACACACCAGTGGAACAGAGCAGTGGACACAGCAGACTGCAGTGTCTGGTGAGTTATTTGGGTTCAGACGTCCCCTGGGAGAAGGCCATCAGCCAGTCGCCAAAAGGAAAAGGGGTCAACTGAGGTCAGAAACCAAGAAGCTACTGGTGGCTCTCTGGCTGGGGCAAGGTGTAGTCAAGTTCAAACTCAAGTCAGCAGGAGGTCACGGAGCCAAGTCCAGGCCTGCAGGAGACACACAGTGTGTCTCTAGCTGAACAAATGGGGCTCCATCCTCATAGCCAGAGACCAGGCCTAACTTTAGTGGAATTGGTGGAGAAGCTTGACTCTTGAACCCAACTGGAATTACCCTCTACCCCACCATAAATCTACTTCTGGGATTAATCAATACAGACCTAGGCCTGCCTAGTCTACCAGTGACAGCAAAGACATGCCTGGAAGCAGATGCTTTTTTCCTTGTTGTTGCTAGTTTGTTGGTTTTTTTTTTCTTTTTCCTCTTTCTTTTTTTTCTTAGTTTTATATGAATGTGAAATTCGTTTCTAGTTTTTTGTTGTTATTGTTTTGTGCTATCTTTGTTTATATTTCTTCCTCCTCTCTTTCACTTCTTTCTCCTTTACTAGTTTCTCAAAGTTTGCATAATCTTCTCCTGTCCTCCTGCCTTGCGTCTCATCTTTTCCTCTTCTATTTCTCTGTTTTTTCTTCCTAATCCCTTTTGAATTTTCTCTCCTGAGGGTAAAAATCGCCATATTGAGGGTATACTTACTGTATACAAGTTTCTGGTTTATTTTAGATATTGTTATATAACCACAAATCTAGTTCATATGGTTAAAGGTGGCAATTTAATGGTTATTACAGTTTGTCATTTTCTAGGCTGTGTTTGATGCTATTGATATTACTGATTGAACTACTTTAGCCAAGGTGATAGAATTGTTCTAGTCAGTTGTTCTTCCATATATGCCAAGACTGAGATTGCCTGAGGGTCATAAACAACACTTTAGGCCAGGGCCAAAGAACCAGGAGCTAGGCCAAATAGACAGCAACTTCTCAGCCCCCCAAAAATTGAAGAGGTAGGATCTTGCGATAGACTCAAAACCCCAAAACCAGCTATGCCTGGAAGGCATCTCTGAGGAAGTAGTTATTTCCAAAGGGTTCTCAATACTAGCAATTAAGCTATCTACCATAAGCAACTCACAAGCATCAAGCCAGGAATTGAAAGAAAGATAATGAGAAGGCACATAGGCAAGATACAACCCCAGACTTCCAGCTCACCAAAGACAAGCCCAGAAGTCAACAAGGTGGAACAGTCTAAAAACCACCCACCCAGACTCTTGGAAGTGGTAACAGTGGAAGTAACAAAGCAGATGAATGAGACTCTAGAAAAAAATCAAAACAGAAATAATTTCTGACATAACTACAGAGATGGTGACTAGAATGGAAGACATGATTCTAGACTCTAAAGCAGATACAGATTAAAAAAAAAAAAAAAACGGTGGGGAAGAGGTTAGGAAAATAATGGAAAACATGAACTCCCAACGTAGGAAAGAAATGGAATCCATGAAATAGATTCAAACAAATATCTGAGACTAAAAATTTCATTGAAAGTATAGGCAGTAGAATGGTACAATGTGAAAACAGAATTTCAGATATAGAACACAAGATTGCGGTTAGCAATCATGAAAAGAAAGAGTTCTTCAAAATGCTAAGGGACCAACAAAAATTAATTCAACACCTGCTAGATGACACAAAGAAGAATAACATAATATTGATCAGAGTCAATGAAAAAGCAGGAGAGATTGTAAATGACATAAAAAAAAATCTGTTCACAGAAATGGTGGCAGAAAACTTCTCAACTATGAAAAAAGAACTTCACATAGAGATAAGTTAGGCATATAGAATGCCAATTAGCCATGATCAACAAAAATCTACCCCAAGGCATATAATAGTCAAGATTCTAGAAAAGCAACACAAGAACAGAATATTAAAAGCTGTTAGAGAAAAGAAACAAATCACCTATAAAGGAAAGCCCATCAGAATCACAGCAGACTTCTCAACACAAACTCTCAAGTCAAGGAGAGCTTGGAGTGAAGTATTTCAAGCCCTAAGAGAAAACAACCTCCAGCCTAGATTGATGTACCCTGCAAAACTATCTTTCAAAATCAATGGAGAAGTAAGATACTTACATGACAAAAACACCTGAAGAAATTCAGGACCACCAAACCAGCACTCCAAAATGTTCTGAAGGACATTCTAGAAAGAAACAACAAGGACCACAACTTCAGGAACTGCAAAAGAATTAATTCATTAAGCAGGGCAAGTAATTAAACAGAGGGGGAAAAAGGGAACCGAGAACAGGAAAATAACATGACAAGGATAAGTCAGTATATATCAGTTATAACCATCAATATAAATGTTCTCAATTCACCAATCAAAAGAAGCAGACTGGCAGAAGGGATCAAGAAGCAGGAACCAACAGTGTTCATACAAGAAACACATTTAATTCAAAAAGAAATTCATAGACTGAAAGTCAAAGGATGGAAAACAGTACTGCTTGTGACAGGAACCTAGAAAAAAGCAGGGGTAGCTATTCTATTTGCATACAGAGTGGATTTCAAACCAAGACTGATTAAGAGAGACAAAGAAGGTCACTACATCCTTGTAAAGAGAACAATCCAAGAAGAAGAGATGACATCATAAATATATATGCACCAAATACCAGTGCAGCTAATATATATAACAAATATTAAAGGCCATGAAAAACCCAAGCACTAACACTATTGTATGAGGGACTTCAATACCCTACTGTCACAAACAGATCAACTAAATAAAAAGTCAACAGGGAAATATTACAACTAAACCAAACTTTTGAACAAATGGACTTAGTACATGTATACAGAGTATTCCACCCCACACCATAAGAATACACATTCTTCTCAGCTGCATATGGGACTTTCTCCAAAATAGACCACATGGTAGCTTATAGGACATGCTTATTTAAATGCAAAGGAATCAAAACTACCCCATGCATACTGCCAGACCATAGTGCATTGAAACTGGAAATAAATGGCAAAAGGAACCATGAAAACTTCGTGAACACATGGAAATTAAATAGCCCCCTCCTGAACGGGTCACAGAAAAATTAAAGAAGAAATTAGACAGTTTCTACAACTGAATGAAAATGTCAATACAACCTACTGAAATTTATGGGACACAATAAAAGCAGTCTTACAAGGGAAATTTATAGCATTGAACTCCCACATTAGAAAAACATAGTGAACTCAAATAAAAACCTAATGTCGAACCTCAAGTTTCTAGGAAAAAGAAAAGCAAGTCAAGCCCAAGTTCATACGAGGAAGAACATTATAAAGATCAGAGCCAAAATCAGTGCAATTGAAACTAAGAAAACAATACAGGGGATCAATGAATAGAAGAGTTGGTTCTTTGAAAAATTAAATAAAATTGACAACCCTTTAGCCAACCTTATCAAAAAAAGGAAAGTCTCAAATCCATGCAATTAGGAATGAAAAGGGTGAAATCACAACAGATCCTGCAGAATTCAGAAGATTATCAATATGTACTTTGAGAATCTTCTAATAAGATAAAAAAGCAGAAGAAGCTGGGGATTTAGCTCAGTGATTAGAGTGCTGCCTTGCAAGCACAAGGGCCTGAGTTCGATCCCCGGCACCACAAAAAAAAAAAAAAGTAGAAGAAATAGACAGATTCCTAGATACATATGAATTATCAAAACTGGATCAAGAAGATATAAAAACTCTAAATAACCAAATATCAGCCATTGAAATTGAAGAGGTAATTAAAAATCTACCAGCAAAGAAAAGCCAAAAAAAAAAAAAACAAAAAAAAACAACACATTCCCATATGAGCCAGAAAATTAGAAGACCTCCCCTAAGCTATAAAATTGGGGAGGTTTGGTACTCAATGTATTTTAGTTACTTTCCTCATTGCTGAAACAAAATACCCAACATCCAAAGTTAAAAGAGGAGAAGTTTATTTCGCTCAGAGTTTGTAGAAGTTTCAGTTCATAGTTGGCTGGCTCCAAGGCACTGTGGCACTGCAGAGGGTGTCACAGAGGAGAAATAGTCCATGGCAAAGCAGGGCAGGCAGAAGGCAGCAAACACCAAGTGACAAGAGATGCAGCAAGCGACCAGCAACCCTATTCTGCCCCTTATATTTTATCCAAGCTATCCTTAGGGCAGGTAGCACTCACACCCACAGTGGGCCACCCTTAATCCTACCCAGAACTATGCCAAACCAATCATTGGACTAATTTAGTAATCACACACCCTTGATCCCAGTATCATACATTTAATCCCACCATCACACACTCTAGATCCAGCCATCTCTCAGAAGCCCCACCTATGACTGCTTGAGGATTTGGGGTGACATCTAGACACATCCATAACATAGCGCTATGGTATGGATGTGTCCTCTAAAGGCTCATGTGTTAAAGCCTTGGTCCCTGAAGTATTTCTCTTGTGAGATGGTGGAATGTAAGAGGCGGAGCTTAGCGGGTGGTCTTCTGGTCATTGAGCTTAGTGGGTGGTCTTCTGGTCTCCTTGAAGAGAACACTGGAATCTCACAGTTCTCACAAATACTTTCTTTTCATAAGTAAAGTAAAGGAGTTCCACTCTCTCTCCATTTTCTTTTGCCTCTTCTTCCTGTTCTTGTCCCTCCATCTCTGTCTCTGTCTCTAGTTCTTGTGTCCAGGCCATGAGGTGGATAGATTTTCCATAGTCTTCTGCCCTGATGTACTAACTCTCCCAGGCTCAGAATCAATACAGCCAACTGATCATGGACTAAAACCTCCAAAACTATGAGCTAAAATAAACCTTTCAGTTTCCGTTGATTATCTCAAGTATTTTGTTACAGAAACAGAATGCTAACATCATAGACATTACCTAATGATGAGTGAGAAATGTAAAATAGAATTAGGGTTATTCGGCTTTTTGACAAGATAATAAATTAAGCAAAAATATATTTGTGATGTAATCTAGAAATCATTTTGACTTTCATTGCAGACTGGATTTCTCAGCACATCTTGAAAGTGAGTAGACTATATGCTTTTGATGCTAAACTTTGAGTTAGTTCAGTGTTATATGTCAACTCCTGCCCTTGGAAGACCCCATTTCCTTGGGCAGCAGAGGTGTAAGTACAGCTCCCAAAGCTGCAGATTATCTAATAGGCTTCAAATGTTTTTCTCTGATCAAAGTCAGCTCAAATGGAAAAAAAAAAAAAAAAAAAAAAAGACAATTTCCAAGCACTCACAAGGCTGAGAAGACAAATTTCACACCAATTAAAGGAAGTGAGAGCTTTTTTAAATTACTGTTTGTAACTATAAGAAATATTTTTCCAAACTTGTTTGTCCTTTCTCTAGGGTTGATGGGATACCCACTTTCCAGAATTGTGACCACATTTGCTAAAAAGTCAGCTGATTCAAAATGCCACTTAGTCCAAGTGGGGACTGTGCCATGAACCACAAAATGAAGCACTCATGATCCCTAGTGTCAACACTATCAGTTGTGTGACACCAGTCACTCTCTGTGGTGTACAACCTAAGATGTCTGTGCATCACCATACACTTCAAGCCTCATGTCCTATACTTATTAACAAGAAATAAATTATTTAAGTGTTTCTTTGGCATAGGGATTAAGAGGTTTACCCAAGATTCCTCTGTGGGCAGTAGCCAGTAGAACAACTTCTTAGGATTTAAGTCCCCTTTTCTAAAGCATGCTGTGTTTGCCATGTAATGAGACGGCACGAAAGGAGATTAATTGCTGCCATATTTATCTGTTCAGGTGAGTCAGCCTCAGACTTTCTAGCATTTTCGTTAACAAAGTGACCAGTTTTTCTTCATAAAGGAAAATAATGTTATCAAAAGAGCATGGACTTGGTTGGATATTATGTGGGAGAAGGATGTGTGCTGTCGATCAAAATGTAAATGGACTAATTTACATTAAGACGCATTAATTTAAAACTCAGCAGTGACACAAGGAATTTATAATCAAAATAGGAAAACATAACTCGCAGGAGTACTATTTCCAGAACATGTTTTGGTGCTTTGACATGACTGATTAATTGCACCTTTTTAAAATGCTCTTACCTTGGTGACTCTGTCCTTTCCATCTCTCTGTTCCTTCCTTTTTATTCTTGATGGTGAGCTCCTCTTTTCTTGTCTGTCCCTAAAATGTTGATATTTGTGGACATTTAGTCAATGGTCTTTTCCTCTTCTCATGTGGCCACTCTGGGCAGGTAATGTTATTACTTTAGGGTTAATAATTATCACATGTTTGATGATAAATCCAAACTGTGTTATCCCAAGAGGGATATCACTCAAGGTTCAGAGGCACATGCTGTATTCAACTTCCTACTAATAATCTCCATTTGGAACTCCCATTATTTGGTCCAAAACTGAATTCATTCGATATTCATTCAACTAATCCCTCCTTTGGATGCCCTGTCCTAGTTAATCTGTCACTCTACTCCCATTCAGTAATCCACTCTTCATACTTCTTTCTTTCTCACTGCCTCTCCCTCTCTCCATCAAAATGTTAAGTAACTCTTGAATTCATCCACTTTTGTCTGGCCTCACTGACTTTATCTAAATTGGTATAGCAGAAATTTCAACTTTTGCCTTCTCTATACACTGTACCTACTGTGATCTTTCTGAAAAAGAGAGAGAAGGGAGGAAGAGGAGGATGAAAGGAGTAAGGGAAGAAGGAAGGAAGAAAACTTTGATTACAGTAGCTCCTCCATAGTTATTTTTAAAATAGATTTTTCACTGCCTCCAGGTAAATTCTGATTCTTTACTCTGGCTGCCAAAATTCTGCTCACTTTTCCACATCCCTCACCACACCCTTTAATATCTGATTATACAAAACTATCTTTTGGTTCCTATTCTTTCACCCCCTGGACTTTGGATTAGGCTATTTGGCTTAGAATATCTTTATCATTTCCTCCATTCTCTTTACCTGGTTCACTTCTTCCCTGAGGATTTCAGTGTAGAATTTCACCTCTGCTGCTCATCCCCTCCATTATCTCTGTGGTGTACAAGGGATGGCATTGAATCTGCTCCCTCTGCATGTTGTAGTCACCCCCAAGACAGTGTAGACAGAAGCACCACCTATTTAAAACAAGGACTGACTGTAGTGACCTTAATACATTAGGACAGTGGCGTGATGCCTCATAGATGAGGTGGTTCTTTGACAAAGATGTTTTGATATCTCCTAGCTATAAAGCATGCTGTGCATTCATTTGTCTACCTCTTCAAAATTGCTAGAATAATTAGGAAGGGGCAAGTTAGCAGAGGGAGGCAAATTGCTCTTCATAGGAAACCCAATAGGAATTTCAAGTTGGGGACTTACCACTCTGCAAAGGAGAGTATTTAGGAAGAGCAAGAAATCAGAGCACATGACAGCAAGCTGGAGCCACGTGTTCACAAGGACCTCTGAGGCAATAACGTCAAATATGTGGTTTGATTTGGCTCTATACTGAGCTGTTCTGCAGACTCGTCCTCTCACTAACTTCCAAGGTTTTAGAAAACTCTGCTGCAGATATATTCCATAAATAGTCCTGATGTGGGAGAGGTGTGAAGGAAATGGAAAGAAACAAAAGCAGTAGATGGTGCTTCATGCCAAAATTGATATGAGCAGAAAGAAAAGGCAGGCACAGCAGAATTAGGTTCAGAGAAGGGAAGTTCGCTGCAATACTCATCAGTCAGAAACGTAGACTTGCCTGCTTCCCCTCACCCCTAAAAGACTTATTGATCATGGAAGTAAAGCAGACTCCCTACAGTTTCTGGGCTAGGGATTGAACCATTCCCATTCAATGGTAAAGTCCACTTAGCAAAAAGGTAAGTAATGAGTGGCAAAAGCTGGAGAACTAGTGCTCATGTCATATGCCACCGTTGTCTGTTTCTAAGCCTCTATAAGGAATGATGAAGTCTGCAGGCACGTGGGCTCCAGAGTCCTACTGCCGTACTCCAAAGCTGGCTCTGCTTCTTACTGTTTGCGTGGCCTGGGGCAAGTTCCTTTACTCTCATGTGCCTTAATTTTGTCCTTAATATGGGGACAATAATAGCATGAATCTCTTTCATAGGGTTATTTTGAGGACCATATCACACATGTCATCTCCTTTGAACATCCTAGTAAGTTCAGGGTTAGTGGGTTAGTGTCTGCACTGCTATTATTTCCTTAATGTCTTGCGTAGTGCTGGGTACACAGTAGCTGCTCTGTAGATACCGGCTGAGTCCACTGCTAAGTGAATAATTGTAGGTCATTCTTTCTACCTAATATGTTGTCCCATCTCTTCTCCCCACCTAAGAAAAGCCTGCTCATCTTTTGTCTTATTTTGGGCCATAGGTCATCATCACTAGTCCATCTTAATCCCTCTTCCTTTGTTTTTGTTTTTTTGTTTTTTGGTTTTTTTTTTTTTTTTGGTTCTGGGGATTGAACTCAAGGCCTTGTTCTTGCTAGGCAAGTGCTCTACCACTGAGCTAAATCCCCAGCCCCTTCCTCTATCTTTTTAAAATCTCTATTCCCCATTCCTATCTTCTTTATCGCCACAAGGACTCATTGTAATAGTCCAACATATGTCTCTCTGTGTGTGTAGCTTTCAAAGATGTATACTTAAACTTTATATTTATATACTAATACTTATGTACTATATATTATAAATATAATAAGTACATGCATGTTTTAAAATACAGCATTTGAATATCTATGTGGTTCAAATTTACTTATATAAATCTCCATCTGAATTAATCTCTTGTCAATACCCGGAGAAAAACACACTATGGATAAGGTGGACAAATCTGTTAGAGTAT
>PVJO010005499.1:0-97926 GCA_004026905.1 Hystrix cristata
AGAGATTGACACCATTCTGTGCGAGAATTCTTGCCTAGGGGTGGGGATGTGGATTTGAACCAGATGAGTACAACAGAAGTGGAGAGAAGGAGAGATGGGTTAGGACCACCAAGAAGATTTGAGGGGATTTGTCAACTATTCAAGCGCAATGGATGAAACAGATTTTTCAGCTCTAAATTACTAATAAAAATATAGTCCCAGCTAACAAAAATAAACTTTTAAAAAAATTAGTTCAGAGGCAAATTTTGTATTGTGTTAACCCTCCCCCAAATAATGTATAGGTTTGTACTTTTGGAGGTAAGAAATATAAAAAATGAAGGTCAATTTTGCATAAATTTATTACATGAAACTAACCCAACATCCGCACACAGATTTGGCTTTATTATCTCTAAAATTATAAAATTATAAAAGAATGGATGGCAGACTAAAAATAATGGGAAAGTGAAAGAAAGAAATAATAATGGCAACTGCAGACAAGCCAACTAGTGCTTCCTCCATAGCTGGGTACTGACGAAGATCAAATATAATAATATATGTACATTTTGTTTTATGAATTGGAATGACAGAGATATTTTACCATCTGTTTAAAGTAACAGGTATGAATGAAGGAAATTAAATTTATCAAACCACACATATTATTATAATCTGAGCATAAAAAAAATCTAAAAAAGCCAAATACTGAAAATGTATCTTACAAAGACAAAACTCCATTTTCAGTTGAATAAGGTACAAAATTTGAATAATCATGAAGTAAAATTTGTACTGTCAAGACATCTAATTAGGGTCCTTTTTTTTTTTTTGGCTTGTCTTTCTTTCTCCATTTTTCTTTCTTCCCTTTCCTTCCCCTCCCTTTCCTTCCCTTCTCTTCCCTTCCCTGTCCTTCTCCTTCTCTTTCTCTACTTTCTTCCTCTTCTACTTCCTGCTCCTCCTCTTCCTTTTCCTTTTCTTCCTCCTTTCCTTCTTCCTGTCTCTCCCTCTCTCTCCTCCCTCCCCCTTCTTTCTCTCTCTCCTTCCTTCTCTCTCTTTCTCTGTCTTGCTCTTCCTTTCTCTTTCTAAGCTAAGGTTATGATATGCTGTTCAGCCTGGTTTTGAACTCTTGGGCTTAGGGCTCATGTGATCCTCCTGCCTCAGCTTCCTGAGTAGCTGGGATTACAGGCATGCATCAAGGTTAAAAGTCTGTTTTTGTTGCTATTCTTGGGGGGGGGGCTGGTGCATACCTGAACTTGAACAAGAAACATTTATGCTAATGACATAGTTAGAAAGTTATTGTAAAGAAAAAGTGTTGAGACTCATCACCATCATTTCTGAAAAAATTACCTTTGCAGCTTCTCTTTTAGCCTTTGCTTTTGCTTTGTCTTCTTCTTTGCTATAAAAAAGGGGAGGGGGAATGAGAGAAAAAAAGAAATGGGTCTTAACTCAGCAGAGTGGGTCCTTCACATTCGTACATTGATGATTTGCTGCTTTTACTGTTCTCAAGTCACCCCAAAGGTCAGCCCATAGTAGTGTGTCATTTTATTAGGTAATAAATTAGAGTGGTTCACTTTAGCTCAAGAAAGTGGTATACAAGTCAAAGTTCTTTAATTAATGAGTGAGTATGTTTAACTCCTGGTGCATGTATTGCAATAATATTTTCCTTTTTCTGATTCTTTTGCTTTGACTATCACCTTTTATAAAGCAGTAATATTTGACTTCTGGGAAGCAAAGCAGCGTGGTGGTGAAGAGGAAGCACTCTGGAGCCAGAATGTGTAAAGACAATAAGAAGTACCCTAATCTCTCTGTGCCTTCCTCATCATTAAATGTGTGTGTGTGTGTGTGTGTGTGTGTGTGTGTGTGTGTGTGTGTATTTAGGGGAAGGTGATATAAGAGGAAACAAGAAAAATGTTCTCATAGGACTGTCAGGAGAATTCAATGAGCTGATACATATAAAGCAGTTAGAACAGTATCTGGTGCATAAGAAAATGAATATTATATGTGGCATGAAAGATCGATGTCCTGCGGCTGGGTATTTAGCACAAGTGGTAGAGTGCTTGCCCAGCAAGCACAAGGACTGGAATTCGATCCTCAGCACTTGCCCCCACAAAAAAATCGATGTCGTCATCATTGCCATCATTGTAAGTAAACCTTCCAAAACTAGGCCTATGATGGAAATGAAGGGACAGCAATCGGTCTTACGATTTGGGGTAAGTAACAATGTTGAAAATTGAGCTTAGTCACCTGGGTCTACAGCATAATTGTATATATGACACGAATCACTCAATCATACTGTATAGACCCCCAAATTACATAATTTTTGAGGATATTTAATGGGTTGTAGTAAATATAAGATTTTATATAATCCATGAAATTTAAGTGTTTTAAAAAGTTGAAAAGACAATTTTCATATGGTATGAAAGTATGCTATGGAAAAAATAACTATCGAAGGAAGACTGTTTCTCAAGAAACTCAACAGTCTGTAAGTATCTGTGAGGTAATAAAACTTTACTCTTTGACAAGGAATTTTTATACTTATGAATTAAATTTATTAAAAGAGATTTAAACTGTGTTTTTTCATACTTCTTTATGTGAAAACTGACCTAAAGTTTACCACAAGTCTAAGTTGACTAAAACGGTTAAGAAATAAATTTTGTTTCCTTAATGGGAAATTATCAGAAGCTGCAGAACTGACCACTAGGTGGCAGAATGACTTTCTCATTGAAAAATGACTTGCGGAAAAAATAAAGGCCTTGAGGAGTGATGATATCCTGTCCACATGCTACAGTAAGAAATATACTGTCATTTTCTTCTCCTTGATGGCACATACCCTGTGCTGACTTTACCATCATCCTCGGTTTCTTAGGGGCATAGTGTTTTCATACATAATTTATAACAGTACGAAATCTACTTCATATGATTGTGAAGATGAAATGATATTAGCAGCAAATCTCTTAGCAACTACCAGCCAATTACATTCATTTAACAAATGTTGGTTACGGAAATTACATGGTTGTCATTTTAATTTTCTGTCTAATAGACTGTGCTAGTGCTCCAGGTTCAAACTATATGGGAGAAATCTGCTGGCTTAATTGCTCTCAGGGATGAATGAATGACTAAATACATTCAGAGATTTTGGGTACATAAATACATTGGGATATCTTTTTGGCCAAAACCTAAAAAGTTCAAGAAAATCATAAGCTCTTTTTGGAGACAATATCATTTCATCTATTCTAAAGTCACATTTCAGGTCCTCTATAAATGGAGACGCCTCAAAATCACCATTTTTCTAATTTATTAGGAAATTGTTCACATTAAGCCCAAATCTGCCTCTTTATGCCTTTTAGTCATTCTGGCTCTATTCCTAAAGGTCAAAAAGAATGAATGGAAGAAAAATAGTACACTAAAAAACAAAATTTTGCACATACTACAATGAGATTTTATATGTGAATTTATCTGTTTTCTTGTTTTAGCTAATACTTTTTCAGAAAATTAAAAGCATTTAGCACAATTATCAAAATATCCTTTTCTCAGGGTGAAAGAGTCTATATCACTTGTGAAAAACCATAAGAGAATTTATTGTGCATGTCCCTTTTTAAAAGAAATATTTTCATTAATAAATGTATATATTTATGAGGTACAATGTGATGCTTTAATATATGTATACATGTAGAATAATTAAATCAGGAAAATTCACATAGTTATCTCTCATACTATATCATTGTTTTGTGATGAGGACTTTTAAAATCTATTTTAGCAACTTCAAAATCGATGATATATTATTAACCATAATCTCCATGCTGTGAAATTGATCTCAAAAATATATTCCTCTAAAGAGAAACTATACCCTTTCATCAAAATCTGCTCATCACAATGCTCACCCTACTCTTCTCCCAGCCTCTGTTAGCCACCATCATGCTATGTTCCTCTCTGAGTTAGACTGTTTGCAGCTCCACATATAAATGAGGTCATGCACTATTTGTATAGGTGAGTCTTGCTTATTCTGCACCTCATTATAGCACCATAGTTAGTTTGAAAGATTTTCATTTGCTTTTGTTGTTGGGTTGGTTTTTTTTTCGTTTGTTTTGTTTTGGTTTTTTTTTTTTTTGGTCCATTTAAACATGATACTTAAAACTAAGTGCTTTGCTGAAGCACTATCCCCATTATTTAAAAAGAAAACCCAACTCCCAAGGACGGGTCCCATGCTCCCCTCCCTCAGCGCCCTGCTGACCCCGCTGTACTCACAAGAAGGCCTCACACATGGAGCAGGTGTTGCCATGCATCTTTCCATCTGGGCCCTGGATAGGGTCATTCTCTCTGGTGCAGAACAGCTGTCCATTCCTCCTGGATTTGCGGTACCCACTACACAGCTCCTAAGCAATCAAAGAAGGAAGTTGGAGGTGTTGAACACAGGCTGAATCAGACTGCAAAAATGACTGCAATGTAGATTTTTTTTCATAAAGAGAGAGAACCAGTCAGTCTATTTTAGAACAGTTCTTAACTTTAAAGGCATGGGTGTTTTGAAGGGATAAAAATCCATGGACCCTCACGCAAGAAATAGTTACACATACAACCATGTGTACATGTGCACATATGAACACACAGAAACACAAACTAGTCAAATGTTTCATACAATCTGGGGAAATCTCTATGCTTCCTGCATACCATCTGTGGATCCCCTGCCCTGTTTTCCTCTGACTTACCAGTAGGAGAAGGTTCTCTCACCTCAAAGGAAGCTGTATTCTCAGACTGTCTTTTATGTCTCGATTCTCTTTCTTTCTTTTTCTTTCTTTCATGTTCTGCTTTGCTAAAAGAGAGTGGTTGAAAAAGATATGAGAAAGATTCATAGAATTTCCAGATTGGAAGTGATCACAAATGATTTATTTTTACAGTTAACATTCATTAAATTATTATGTGCCTTGCCCTGTGTTCATAATATGAAATACTCATAACTGTATGGCGAAAAGCTATTATAACACAAGTTTACCAGCAAGAAATCTGACAGAATGAATAATTTGTCCAAGAGAACAGAACTAGTAAGTGTAGGCTAAGAATCTAAACCCTAGTCCAGAGGTGGTTTTTAAAGCTTCCAATGCTTGCTACTGTATCCCTGATGACTGTCTGCCCTTCGCTTTAATCTACCAGTAATTTCTCTACCTATATCATCCTTCACATTAAAGGATAAATCATTCCCTCTTTGAAACCATCAAACTGTAAGGAGGAACTGACCCTGAGCTGGACATTTCTTGCAGAACTTTATCCACTGCCCATCAGACTCACTTTTTCATCCATTGAAACAACCTAGAAAGAGTCCTACTTCCACACTCACAAAAACTGCTTGGACATTTCAAGAGCCCGATGCTCCTTTAGCCCTAGTGGGCCCACATGTTAATCCTGAAAAGATACGGCTTTTGTATCTTTCTCCAATTGGGCAGTTTCTCTAAGTGCACATTATTTCTCTTACTCCCTGTTGAAGTAGACATCTCATAACTGATCACAGAAAGGAGGGAAGAGACACACCCCTCTGCTTGGACAGCTGCAGCTCTACTCACAGGTATGTCTGACACATGATGCAGTAGTTGGTATAAGTTACCCCGTCTGGGCCCGTGAAGGGTTCAGCCTCTCTGATGCAAGCAATTAACCCATTCTTCATACCCTTTCGGTATATATTGCAATAGTCCTACCAAGATACAGAAAGCAAGTTGGACACTGATTGTATTCCTAATCAAAGCAGAATATTCAAACGTCTACAATGATATCAAACAATATTACGTCTTTTTGAGCCCAGAATTTTAACTGGGCTCTTTTAAAATTAAAATGCAATTTAACAACACCAGGCACAAAATCATCTGCAAAGAAATGGGAACAAAAACACATAACTGGATGTCACAATGTAAGAGAATACGTACATAAATAAAACTTTCTATATTCAAAACAGAATAAAATAGATGCAAACATAGAGGTACAAGAATGTCTGACAACTGGAAAGGCAGGACCGTGACATCTGATTGTGGAAACCAGAGAGAATATCAAGAATAATTTAGGTGAGATGGTCAATAGTAAATAGGACTTTTTAGGGGGCTGTCAATGGTAAATAGGACTTTTAGGGGGGCGGATTTGGAAACATGTACATTAGATTGTGAAAATAAGACCCAGTGGGAAGCCACATAGCACACAGCAGAACGTAACCTGAATTCGTGAATGAAATTAAGGAGGCAAGTTAGAAGGCAGACGCAGAGACCGAAATGTGTTTATAGTTGAACGTTGGTCTGTGAGTTTTCAGCAGAGCAGTGTCATGATCCAGTTCACATTGTGAAACACCACTCCAAGAGGTTGTGTGTATGACCCTAGTGATCAGAAACAGGAAAGGGTAGAACCCAGAAAGAAAATGAAGAGAACTGCATCAACGACAGGAGATGATAACTCATCTGAGGTTTGGGAATGAATATTGTAATATTTCAGAGGTAAAAAACATGCTTTTTGTGGAACCAAAGTATTTCGAGCTCAACTCAAATACAAAATCTTAGGAATTAATTTGTACGAAATACACGTGCAGAGTTTCTCTCAAAAGTAGTTAGCAAAAGGGAACAGATCTGTGAGCGATGAAACTAGAACTAGAACTCAATTTTTCAGACTCCAATAAGTTCTTTTCATTCTATAGGGCCAGCTGAGGAGACAGCAGGAACAGATCACTATCCTGTAGCTTTCATCTCATTGCTGTCTGGGACTGAAGCGTTAAGACGTTCTGTCGGGCTCTCTGAGTTTTGTTCAGTTGCTGTGCCAAGCGGGATTTGTTAGATGGGTCTCACTCACTTCAAACGTAAGTACTCTCACAGCTGCTCTTTTGTTCCTTCTGAGAGCTTCAGCCTTTTTCTTTTTGTCAAATTCTGCTTGACTGTGTGAAAGAGAAAGCAGAAGGGATACACTAGGATCAGATGCAGACACTGATTTCTCCACATGCCTGTACTGGTAACTCATCCGCCCTCCTGAGGGAGAAGCATCTTTGTCTCCGTGTTACTACGCAGCAAGGAGAAGCAGCAAAACAGCCTTGATGCCAATAACAGGTCTGGAAAATGTGCTTTCTATAAAGTACGTTTCTTGCCTGTGATGAGAAAAGCCATTGGTCTTCCCAAAAAGGCAACCAAAGTAGAGTCACAGTGAAATAACACCTGGGGGCTGCAAGGGCCCTTCACAGAGCACATTGACTCATCCCGGTGTGTCTCAGAAAGGGCGAGAGGCAGACAGGTCCTGGTTGTGCTCTTGGGATGTGACTACTTGTACCAAAGGCCTCCTCCCTGTGGTCCATCTACGATCTGTCTACCGTATCAGGCATACCTTAGTTTCACTTAAACTTAAATGTATTGCTTATTCATGGCTGCTTTATCTAAAAGACAAAAGGTGAAACAGATGGGTAAAAGCCAATAGTTTCCATACACTGATAAACTGAGTGCATCTAAATTTGACTTGTACAGTGGAGTCATGTGGTGTGTACAGTTAACTATGGTATTTCAACTACATATGGTTAGCAATCAGAACAAAAATCTAACCAGAGCTTTTGTATCCTCTAATTAGAGTCAAATAATTTGAGCTCTACCAAATAAAGTGGGAGCTATTCCAAAGGCTGAAAGAAAATTTAACTCTAGCTTATTAAGAAATATCACCAAATATAACGCACCATAGTTTCATAGAAGGTTATGATTATTTTGCAGGCAATTTGAGTCATTGCGGTCTCTGTTTTAACTGCTAATTCGGGTCTCTAGCCCCTCTCACAGAAAATGAGAAGTCTATAAACTACTAAAACAGAATCACATGAAGCTTCAGCATTAGAAGCAACTGTGTAAGCTCATGTTTGTCAGGAGATTCCAGTACTAAAACAGGGAGTTTCACAGAAGCAATGAATTTTGAATCAAATAACTAAACACTGACTCCCAGCTCTATTGCTAACATTCTTCATGTAACTTATTTAAGCCCTTTTGCTATTATGAGCCAGTTTCCTCATCTATGAAACAAACCATGTCTGTCAGGACCTGTGTGGGGTCTTTTGCTTCTTTGACATCCTAGAGTTCTATACTCACAAGAAGGCATGACACATGGAACACGTGTTGCCGTGCATTTTTCCATCTGGACCACGAATAGGGTCATTTTCTTTAGTACAGAAAAGTATTCCTTTCTTTGCACGCTCTTCATATTCACTGCAGACTTTCTGGATAGTAAAAATTAGAGCATTACACACCAATCTCTATTAATTGGTTTGTAAATTTTAAATGTTGTTTATCAAAGATATTGAAAGAGAGGAATTAAGGATAAAAGAATAAAACTTTCAGGATCTAGAACCATCCAAAAATTTGCTCATAATGTTCATCTATTACTATTCAACAAATACATTAAGTAGATATCATTATGTAGGTTTGTATTAGACAAGTGCAAAGAATAAGTAATTGCAATAGATAAAGCTAAGAGATATAATTTGAGTCTGAATTAAATGTCTACCAGTACAAAGGAAATTTGATTTATAGAAGTTCCAAGAAAAACTTGTGATTGAGTTCCATCTTGAACATGTATTTGAGAACACAATGTAGCAAAAAGGCCCTCCAAGAGGAATTATGATATGTAAAGTCATGGAAGCATTTGGTAGCATATTCTCTTAAGATAAACTAATATTTTCATGAACATAGTTGCAAAAAAATTAGTTGAGTAAAGAGAAAAAAGTTTAGGCAATGGTCAAATGGAGACTTTCAGAAGTAATCAAAACCAAATCACTAACCCTTGAAAGGAATTTAGATTTTATTTTTAGACAATGGGAACATAAAAATATTTATGGCCCAAAATGACAGAATCAAATCTTTAGTGTAGAAACACTTTCAGCCCGATTTGTGAAGACTTGAGTGAATAGAGATTTAATTAGATTATAAAAAGAGAAAAGAAGGAAGGAAGGAAAGAAGAGATAAGAGGGAGGGAGAGAGGAAGAAAGAGAAGGAGGAAGGGACCAGGAAAGGGAAAAACTAGAAATGAAAGATGAATAATTGAAGAACATTTCAGTACTAAAATTAACGGGACTTGGTAACCTAGGATTGAGAGAAAGAAAGGAGCTGAAAATAAGGCCTAGCAATAAGAGAGTTACACAGAGGCAGAAGGTAGCCTAAAGGAGTGGGCCACTTTGTAAAACTCTGAACTACACATCATGAAATGTTAGATAATTGTGAAAAGGAAGCTTAATAGCATTTGTACATAGACTGAAATGGTTCAAGTATACTCTAAGAAACCCTCAAACATTGGACTTTCATAATGCCACTGTTTCAGGAAAACACTTCCCATTCCATGAAAACCACATGGAAGATTAATGATCTTGAGAACTGAGGAAAATTTAGACTAAAAGTATATAGACCAGACAAGAGGCAAATACAATGCAAAGGAAAACTACAGTCTTAGGTATTTGGGCTAAGACGGCAGTGAAAGGAAAATAGCCAGATGATGAATTAAAAGAAGGTTAGAAAGGACAGTGCAGCATGGTTTTAGAAGAAGCATATTAAAATCGCACACTGATTCTACTTTTGAAATGAGTAGCGCCCAACCGCTACTCCACGATGGAAGTGCACTTTGAATCAGGATAATGTTTTGATATATCACCTGGATTTAGAAATGTACAATTATTTTACTAATTTGACTTATTTTCCTCCAAATAAAGCTAAAGTTTATAATGCCATAGCATAAAATAATAATTAATAACAACTATAAATTAATTTCCAGCAAAGCTATTAGTATTGGGGAAAATACTAAACAATACTGAAGATGCACATGAGCATAATATGCCCGTTATACACACCTGACACACAAAAGTCACAACCAGATTCATCAGACTAATTCTCACCTCAAGTTCAGCTGCTCTTTTAACTACTTTTTCTTTAGGTTTTCTCAAATTTTGATCAGCTTTATTTTTTTCTTCTAAAAATTGTCGCATGCTAAAGAAAACAACATAAAACAGTGAGTAGAGATGCTTCAAATCTTCATGTTGCAAGATAGTTAGTAGGTACATATGGAAAGGCAGTCAAGTTTTCCTGAGTTCTAGTACAAACACTTTCAAATTGATTTAAATTCTCTAAAAGCGTCTTTCATTTTGCATATGTAGATAGTTTCTTTCCACTATATTGGTATTATTTTTTGTCTCTTCTTTTAAATCTTCCCAGTTTAAATTCTTCCTTTTTAAAAGAAGGCATACTAAGACCACACATGGAAATGAGATCTACACGTACTACTATGTTTTTTATTTGAATATTTTACATCTGATATCAAGATCTTTTGTATGGAAGATACTTTTAAAATGTGATCTACGAGAGAAGAGGACGCTTAGCTGTCCAAGAGGGAAAGGCATGCGGGACAGAGGTCATGAAACTCAAGTATCTGAAAGAAAGCGCAGTGAAGCTCAGCCAGGACATCTTCATGCACGTCCTATTTTGTATGTTGTGGGATTTGCTCACTTCCCGAGGTGGCATGTCTCAGAAGGAAAGATAAGGATAATGCAATTAACATGTAACATGAATTTTCTGAGGATCTCCCATGAACTCTGTGACAATGAGATAATTAAGAAAAACAAAGTCTTGATGTCTGTTCTGTGCAATGAGTGGGGGCAAAGAGGTGCCCCCTTTACAATGGTCGTAAGGAGAAATGTTAGGAAGTATTTTGTAAGCCATCCTTCTAACTGGAAAATGAAATCATCTGTACTCAGAAATAGACATACATCATTAATGTCTTCTTTCTGGGGAGTAGAATGGATTATAGAGGACAAAAAGTGCCCAAATGATTCCAATGACAAAAACATTCATTCAATATTATTCTTATCCTCATCTGGATTAATCTCCACGTCCCCCTTTCTGGTGACAGTGAAGAAACCATCTTTATACTCACAATATCTCAGCGCACAGGGAACATTTGTTGCCGTGCATCTTGCCATCAGGTCCCCGGATTGGATCACTCTCCCGTGTACAGAAAAGTCTTCCATTTCTCACTTGTCTTTCAAATTCCTTGCAAAGAGCCTTTAAAAAGATAAGTAACTATATTTGCTATTGTTCTGTTCTTTAATTGAGAAACTTTATAGGATATATTTATAATCACAAACTTACAGATCTGGAAGCACTGGTAAACATACACACATAATACATTAATGAGAATGAATAAGAAATAGCAATTATTTTGTCAAATTATTAGGCATTTTTATCTGCTGTATTGTATTTATTAAAAGATAGAAGAAACTAGGAAAGAATAAAGTTAAGCAGTAGTTCCTAAGACTAAGTAGCACTTACTAATTTTCCAATCTATAGAGGAAATAAAAAGCTTTCATGAGGTTCTAACACAAACCCAACAAAAGCAGCAGCCATGACAAAACAATAGTAATAGTAGTAACAGCCAATGAATAGAAGATAGAACTCACGAAATCATAAAAGTAGATGCTTAAAAGTTATTAATGTGGATAAGTAAATAACCTTATTTGCAAGGAATAAGGAGCGAGATGGTATCCAACAGTATCGTGTATATTTCACTTGCTTTTTATTTTTGATATCACAGTTGAAAATTTCAAAGACTCTAATTCCTTCACTCCCCACATATTACAGAGATAAACCACCAAGATTAGTACCTATTTAGAAAACCTAAAATTGTTGTTTCTTAAAAAAAAAAATCCAAGAAAGATGGGTTCCCAAGTTTTCTGATGCTTTGGCTAAGGACTATTAGATTTTTATTTGTGTTTAGAAAGTTCCAGTACTTGGTGAGGGTCACACTCAGCATATCTTAAATTACTCTAAGCCTAAGACTCTCTATGTCAGCAAACATATTGTGATTGCATATTCTATTATATTATGAACTATGAAACTCCTGCTGAGTTAACTTCTTTTCAAATGCCCTCATCCTTCCATCTTCACCGAGAAATCACCAGCACAAGAGGATGGCAGCTGAGAGACCTGGGCAGCTAAGCCTGTGGCCTCTGATTCACAGAGTGACCATCACGAAGTCCTTTCGTCTTTGGGAAATACTCAGCCTTCACACTCACACAGTGAGGCTTTTGGAACAGATACTTTCTAGGACCTTTTCTAGAGCAAGAGTTTTCTGCTGTTTCTTTATAGTTTGATTTTCAGCAGAACACTTTCAGTGAGAATCCTAATTGAGTCTAAATGAGGACACAGTTATTTTTGGAGGAGGAACGAGAGGGCTCCAAACCTGCTGGTTGCAAAAACCCAGGAAGACAGATGCAGATGAGAGTCGCCTGATAATGATAGCATGATAATAAAATGAGTGCTCAGTGATTCCCATAAGAGGAACAATGATAATTTCACTTTATAGGTCGTGATTCATCCGTGGAGATTCTGAAGAAACACTTTTGCGAGCAACCCACTGACAGGCTAATTACAGGGCGCGTATTGAGCCGTCACCATAAAGCAACCCTGTTCGGCACAATTAGGCCTAATGACCCCAGCCGCGGAGAGAAGGAGGCAGGATGGCCAGACCCGACAGAAAGCAGAGAGAATGCCACTCCGAGTTCCTGGAGTAACAGATTCTAACATCCCAGGACGACGCAGAGTTTTAGACTCAAATTTACCAAGCACCACAAAAGCATTGCTTTAAATGCTTGCCAAGTGTTGAAGAAACCACACAGTTCTGAATATTTCACTTTTCTAAATTTAAACTGAGAATATTCAATTTAGGGTGGGAACTTTGCTTTGTTAAAGAGCATTAGGAAGCAGAGAGTCAGCTGTTTATTACAAAATGCTGAGCCTGTTTCTTCCTATAGGCTATCGCAAGCCCTACAATCTACAAACATAGTATATTTGTATAGTACAAAAGAATGCAGAACGTTGCATCACAATCCAACAGGAAGGGAAAATCGAGGTCACTTATCCAATCTCATTATTTTGCTGACAAGAAAATTGAGGCCCAAAGAGGAGATGATTTGCTCATCTAACACACCCAGAGCGTGACAGGATGCAGGCTAAACACAGGTGCTCTGACTGTCCGACGAAATGCGAGCCAGTTAGCAAAGAATTGTAACACTCTCATTTTAGGGTTAAGGGTCTGGGGAAGATTTACCCAGAGTACTTATTCAGTGAACAGAAAAAAAAAAAAAAAACTTTTATACTAGACATAAAAACGAAATGGTCAAATACTTTGGGAGAAAAGCTGTATCTTAAGAGTAATTTTAAGCTACTGTTTCAATAGTTGAGGTTTTCATTTAAGCAGAAGCAAGACCTTTATAACTACAGGTCTCACTGAATGTAATAATTAGATTGGGAAAGTGAATAACTCCAACTTGTGTCAATGAAATTTAAGACTTGAGGATTATTTTAAAGTTATTTTTGTATAATTTATATTGTGTTGCAATTTTAAAAAAATTATCTATTCAAAGCAAAACGACTTACATTATGCCAGACAGAAGGCTGAAGAAAATTAATAGGATTCGTTATGTGCAAATTTACTGTCTTACATCCTCTTTTGGGGGGAGCTGAAGAGCAAAGGTAGAATTTGTACATCTTGGGTCTTAAGTGGGGAATGCTGGTCTGAATTTAAATGATAGGTTTACTAGGAATAGTCAATTTGAGGAATTTTAATACTTAAAAAAGTCCATGTAATAAAAGACAATGACATTACTGCACTCCTTCAAGGTTCAAGTATAATTTTGTTAATGTTTATGGCCACAAGAACTAAATTTTGTTGGTGAGTCATTTACCTTTTCAGCATTTCGTCGAATTCTCCTTTCACCTTCTCGCTTGGCGTTTTCTTCGGCTTCTTTTAAACTAGTAAGAAAAGTAAACAGCTAGTCAGATTATGGACTGGTAATATTTGGAGTGACCAGCCCTGCGCTAAGCACTTTGAGTTCCTCCGCCACAGCCCGTTGGAACAGATTCACTCGCTGGAGACAAGCACTCCCCAGTTTTGGATGCCTGAGCCAGAGAAATTGCCAAAGATAAAGAAGGGCGTGAACCTGACTCACTGACAGTCAATAAGAAGGTTTGTTCCACAGAACTGGGTGGGTGTGCCGCTAGATTGACAAACAGTAAATTGTCAGGAAATCCACTTGAAGAGGCAGAACCAAGAGCCTTAAAACAATGTTGTGACAGGGTGAAACCAAAGTGAACTTTTGTAGTATTGCTATCCACACCCTCCTGTTTAACTTTTTAAACCTGTTCTCCTTCAAGTAAATGTATAGTTGTTAGTAAAAGCCAAATTTGAACAGAACTTCTAGACACTTTCACATCTGTTATCTAATTATAGTCTCATCTTAGCAAGAGTCATTGCTGAGGAAGAAGCCAGAGTTCAGAAAGGCCAGAATCTGTTTTTCAGCTCATGCATGAAAAGAAACAGAAATCCATAGAATAGAGGCTAGCTTTGAACCCTGAAAGCCCACGCTTCCCAGATAAGAAAGTGTAAATCCAGCTGATTTCCTGTTTGGAAACCAGTAATAACCACAGTCTCCTGAACCTGACGGGGCATGCCCTTGAACTCTAACTGTGATTTTCAAAGACAGATGTGAAGTTTATTAAACTGTTCAATCTTTGTCTGTCTTGATTTTAAAGATCCAGTGATATAAACACAGCACTTTAAGGCTTGCTGCCTCGAGGATTAGAGTCTATACCTTGTTTAACAGCCAGAATGTGAAAGACTAATTGCCTCTTATCATAATTGGGTCTCTAGTGCCCAAACCAGTCCCAAGTACTGAATGATTAACCCAGTAATTTTTCCCTATCGTAACCCTCCACTTTTACAGTAAGAATGAATTCAGACACATGGTGCTATTATTGTTACTTAGGGTCTCTACATATGTCCAGGTGAAGTGACACACATTAAACGACTGACCTAGGTTATTCCATATGAAAGCATTTAAATCTTAACTGCAATGCCTTATAAAACACTGAATGTTTTCAAGGTATAATAGTTTAAAATAATAGCCTGTAATTTAATAACTAACATAATCACTTTATCTTCTCCTTCATAAGATGATATAAAGAAAGCGGAAAGAAGCCATCCTGGGAGCAGAGCCCATTTCACATTATAAACACAAAGGACCGTGTGCTTCATGAAAGGACTTGAAAACTCTGCATCTCCAGGACCAAGTGCGTCCTCAGAGGTCCTCCGGAGTATGGTGATGCTTACAAGAGCTCTGCGCACATCGCACACTTGTTGCCATGTGTCCTCCCATCGGGACCAAGAACTGGATCATTTTCCCTTGTGCATCCAAGTCTTCCATCTTGCACGTAGGCCCGAAAAGCCCTGCATACATCCTAAAGAGCAAGGAAAAAAACGAGGCGTTCACCAGCGAGATTACAATGCTTACCACACTGTTTCCGGAAGTTCTAGAAGGTCAATGTCTTTGCCATCATGAAACATACTAGCCGTGTAGAGCAGTTCTAGTCACACAGAAGCAGATCAGGGAGGGTCGTATAATTCATATGTTTAAGTATAGAACTTATTTACTCATTCATTCATTCATTCATTCACTCAGGAAACAGTAACCATCATGCTAGAACTAAAGAAAAGCATAGTCCTTGCCCTCAAACTACTCACAATGTCTTAGGTGATGCAGACACAGATATTTTAAATAGTATGTTCTTTTTGAAAGCTTTGGCAGAGGCAACCCAGGGTGCCCTGGGAGTCTAGAATAAGGACATCAAACTTTGAAAATTAGGAATGCTGTTGGACCAGAAAAAAGTCAAATGTGACGTGTATAACACATTTCCTGCCCTCCCTAACCCTGCAGGCTCACAGAATCTCAGCACTGAAAGTAGCTATTTAGCCTAAATCTCATTTCGCTCAAGTAATTTGCCCAAGATCTCCTGACAGCAAGCGATAGTTGTGGGGTTCCCATTCATATTAAACGATGGAAGTTTAGTGCCCCTTTCACCACATGTGAAGTTTTACTTAGATTTCTTTAAAATAAATAGAAAACAGAAATACAGCTGAAAGTTCTAACCACCAAAATTAACCGATCCAGTTTCAAGAATTACCAACTGCTTTTCCATATTATCTGGCATTATTAAATATCCTATTTCACGTAAACCAAGAATTGCTTTCTTCCAAGCATCCAACCTAAGAAGGAAGAGGTAAACATCTGCTTTCTCTTTGAAGACAGCCCCCTGATATTTCTTACCCCTCTGTTCCTTGTCCTCACCTCCACTGAATTACTGCTCCCACATTCTCCTTCACTTTTTATGCCAACTTGAGACCCGGTTTTCCTGGAATTAAAAGTTAGTAAAGACAGCAGTTAATACCATAGCCTTTTCCACCATTTGAAACTTAATTCTCTTCACTATATTGTGATTCTTTTTTGCTCCTGAAAAACAATGCCAAACTCTTCCCTTTTCTTTGGTTACTTTGTCTAATCAGAACTTATGGTCATAACCTGAAGCCAAAGAAATGGATCATGATGGAAAGGACTGATAATGGAGTTGTAGATATTATTCCTAGGAATATTTTTCCTCCTGTGTCCAGGGTGGGGATCCACATCAGGAGATGGACAGAAGTATGTCTTAAAACTAGATATTTGATGTCCCTTAAGGAACTTTATTGTTGCTCTTGTTATTTTAAATAAACAAACTCAAGTTTGTATTATCTAGCATTTCATTATACCAGTCTTCACTTGGGGTACACTGACAAGTATTTTACTTTTTTCATAACTAGTACATAAGCTCCTGATAATTAACTTTGATCAGTCTACTAGAACTGTAAAAAATATCTGAAAACAGAATCATAAATGTAAGATACTTCCTACTTTCTAAAAGGGCAATTTATAATTTAGCATCTATATAACAATAAAAATACAATTAAAACAATACAAAGAAAACACTAAATATGTAAGTGTGAAAAGAAAAAAAAATTTCAAAATGTATCAGCTGAAGAAAAGTGTTAAAATTAAGTTCCAATATAATTGTGGAGTCTCCTAGAAGCCAGAGGTAAAAAAGAAACTCCATGAGACGAGATATGATTCTCACTGTATAGTGAGAAGAAGGATACCAGAAATACAGGGAGAGAAACTTCCATTTGGAACAAGATTTAAAATAGGGTTCCTCACTGAAGACATCGTAAGAATTAAATGTACTGTGTGTTTATTGGTGAGTTACAAAATATACATCTAAGAAAATTCTATATGTTCTTCGTGTGTCTATTTTTGTTTTCTGTTTCCACATGTTGACCTTAGTGAAAGCCGAGAGCCTAATTTTAGAGTGTTTTCTGAAGATGCAGCCATGTGAAGGATCACAGATGTGATGCTGTTTTGTTTCAGTGAAGATACAAGGAATAAGGCTTCCAGAATCCCAAAGGATGAATATTAGTTGACTAGTTTCCGCAAACATTTGTTTCCACATTTGTAGAAACTGTAGAGAGGACAATTCAACATTGAGGTCATGAGCCAGAACCTGCAAAGCAGGTAGACATGTTGTTGGTGGAAGACAATCACTAAACCTAGCCTCAAAGGTGGAGAAAGAAAAAAACAGAGACAAAATATAGGACAGCAAGATGTTTATCTATTTGGTAAACGCTGAACAGATGGGAAAAACTCTTAATACTAAAAGTTCTAATTACCTACTCTAATATTTTAAACTACTAAACACTTAAATAGGAGGTTGGGAATTTAGCTCAGTGGTAGAGCACTTGCCTACCAAGTGCAAGGCCCTTAGTTCAATCCCTAGCAACCCCCAAAAAAACTTAAATAATCATTTGATGATGAAGTCATTCTGTTTATAAAGATATTAATAAATTGATAAATGATAGAAGATAATATATGTGTTTAAATATATACCTGTGTGCACATAACACCTATCATGTACATTTACATCATGTATCTGTGAGTCCACCTCTCTCTCTCTTTCTCCCTACTGTCTACATCATAGTGACAGTGATAACGTCTGGTACTTTGCACACAATGACATCATGTATATAAAATATAAGGTGTTATATATAGTTTTTTCTAAGAATATTAAAAGAAGTGGTACTAATAGTTTATGGATCGCTAACTCCTAAGAAACAAATTATTTTAAAGTCTGCGTCCTGTAACCACACAAAGATTATGCTGTAGGGAGAAAGCCTGCTCAAGAGAATACTCACGCATTCTCAGCACACAGCTCACATCTGTTGCGATATGTTTTTCCGTCTGTGCCACAAACAGCAGCTTTGTCACCAGTACAGGTAAAATCCCCGTCTTTGTCTCCTTTCCTGAAATCGTCACAGTTCAGCTACGAGAAACATGATCCAAGAACGTCAAAACATGAGCGATAAAATATTCCTTATATACATAAACAGCCTAACCCAGAATAATGTAACTCACAAAAGGAAAAACATACTAGATCAGTGAGCTAATAAAACCATGGATGTAAAATATGAATAAAGAACAGAAACATAATTAGATTTCTAAAAAAAAGGTTTTCAATGTAATCTCTAGGTGAGGTGTGCCAAGCCGCCTCTCTGAGATTTATTATACTGTTTGTCCAGTGCTGCTTGCCTTCTCTAGGGGGCAGTAGTGAGGTGCAGGCGAGAACACACAAAAACTACAAAGTACAATAAAGTTGCTATTATTTTAGATTAGAATAGTAATTAAAAGGCAGATTTCTGGATTCATAATTCCAACTATACCACTTACTAGCTGTGTAATTTGGGCAAATGACTTGATCTGTCTGTGTTTAAATGTCCTCATTTGCAAAATGGATATAATTTCACAATCCTTGCTAGACTTTAAACATGCTAAGATATGTACTATAATTAGAAAAGTCCTAAATAATAGCTATATTTTCTGTTGTTCCATTTTAAATCTTTTTGACTAACAACCAAGCCAAGAAAATGAAACCTCCCTTAAGGATGGGCAAAGAAATCCCCACAGCTCTGCTTCAATGAGAGGTCCTATTCTTAGGGACAACCGAACCATCTAACAACTGAAAATGAATGTTTAGCTCTCAGATCGGCCACCTGCTCACTTCACCTCTTCGAACCTCACTTTCCTCATCTGACAATTGAGAATGCACACCCTACTTGCATTCTAGATTTGTGGTAAGGATCAAACAAATACTTATGAAATGGTATTTGGCAACCACTATTGTGACATAAGTCACTTAAAGAAGATTTAGAGTTAACTTGGATTTCACCTCTATCCTAAAGCCAAATGAATAAAATTTGAGACATTTTCCTCCTTTAGCACATTACAGGGTAAAATAAAATTTTGATGCCATCAATGTCATAGTAAAATATTTTAGTGGTAGATACAGAACACCAAAATATATACTTGTGATGACATACTATGTCACAAAAATAAAAAGTAGGACATGTATAAATATATAGTGAATTTATTAATCAGAAAATCAGATTAAAGAGGTCTCCTAAAAGGTAATGAAAAAGGAAAAAAGATTTTAAAATAGAAAGGAAAAGCTATAGCACTACTTCACAATCCATGTCATGTGTTTAGGAAGAAGTTGCAAATAGAGCAATGTAAGATGAGAATAAGTGAAAATAAAATAAATAATAGTCATAGATGTTGTTTCATTATTTTCTCAGTTATTCCACAAAATTCATCACACATTTATGAGACATTAGGCATTCTACTAGCTGTGAGTCTGCAAAGAAACAAGCAAACAAACAAATAGAACATTGTTCCAAGGAGCTCACCTTCCATAAGGAAGAAATAGGGAACATGTACAATTTTACATTATAATAAGTGCTACAAGAAACTAAATTGCACAATACTGCCAAGAATGGTGATGATTTTAAATATAAATGTATAAATATTTAAATATAGATATGTAAATGTATAATATTTAAATGTATTCATTTATATTTTATATATGAAAAATATATATATTAAAATTTTGTTTATTGAAATATACAAATATATTTATAAAATATGTATAAATATGTGTTAACTATACAAATTATAATATTTAGGTACATTTATATTTAAAATAAACATAAATACAAATATTTAAATACAAATGTTTTAAATATAAATATTTTAAATAAAATTGTCTTTCAACGGAAGGAACATTTGGGGTGAGATGAGATTAGAGATCTGAGGGAAGAATATTCTAGGCACAGAGTTTTATATTTGCTAAGGATCATGGTGGTAACTGGATAGTTCTGCTTGAGGGTCAGAAAGAAATGTGGTTGAAGCTTAAAGGAAAAAGCAGGAGAATTGTTGGTTTTCTTTCAACAATTATTTCTGGAAACAACAAAAGCATGAGAAAATTATGGACTGATTAACTTGAAGCAATCAGTTCTGTTTCCCCTCAACAGACAATCAACAGCAGCAGCCGAGGTCACAGGTGTTGACAGGGAGATAACAGGGTGAGTCCAACGGCCGGCTGGGTGGTGATGAGAACAGGTGTAAGTATTTACTACTCCACCTCCTTCCCCTCCAAACTCCAGGGTGAGTCACGCCTACAGAAAACATCTCTTCCTGATGTCAACAAGGACTGAGCCCTCACCAGTGCATCCTGACCTGCTGGAGGGCACGAGGGATTCTAAAACCTTCTACTCCGACCGGTATTCTCTGTCTTATCCTTACACTCACCAGATACTCGACCATGACCATTATCTAGTCCACTTTTGGAGGAAAAAGAAAATAGCTAAAGCCATATGGAATTTCACAGTAAATAAGCCTGTGCATTTCAGGTGTAGAACAACATAAAAGAAACCCAATTCACTGAGCAAAATGTACAGAGTGAAACAAGATAAAAGAAATCCAGGATACTAAAAACATGTATCATCTGGAAAAGAATTGTTCAAGTGGATAGCAAAATGATAAAATTCCAATTATGCCACCAAGTGTGGTGGCATAAACCTATAATTTCAGCACTCTGGAAGGGTGAAGCAGAAAATTCACAAGTTCAAGTCCAGCTTGGGCCACTTAGCAACTTAGAAACTGTCTCAAAATAAAAATTAAAAAGGACTGGGGATGTAACTCGGTGAGAAGGCCCAAATCTAGCAGGAAATAATAAATAAATAAATGTATACTTTAGACAAATAAGATGCCTGTAATTTGAAACAAGAAAATATGTACACAGGAAGAACAAAGTGAAAGATTTGAATTTGAAATGATACATAATATAAAGAATAAAAATGAGATAGGTACAGCTAGCTAAGGAGTTTATGATTCAGAGAATGAGATCAAGGAATTCTCCCAGAAGACAGAGAAAGCTATAAATAATTCAAAACAAAACAGAAAAGCCAAAGAGCATAAAGAATTGAGTTAGAATTTCCCAAAAAGAGGAAAACAAATATAGTTAGAAATATATGAGCAAAATGGAAAGTTCCCAGAATTAATGAAAAAAATGAAAGGTTGAGAGGAAGATAAGAGAAGCCATAATAACTGAATGCTAAAAACTGGTTAATAACAAAGTTATGCCAAAATATAGACTGTTTTCAGAAAATAAACCAAAAGTTACAGTACATTAGAGAAGAAGACACAGGTATTAGCTATAGACTGATACTGGTATTAACAATAATAATAATAAATTCAAAGTATAGATTTTCATTCAGTATAATCATAATAAGAACAGTTATGTTACATTTAAATCCTCACCAAAAGCTGAACCAAGGAAACAACTTTCAAAATAATTTTTTTTAAAAAATGGTACGGTAACTAATAATGTGAAAAATGGGAGAAACAAATCTTAATATAAGAGACATAGCAATACATATAAATGAGTTGAACCCAAAAATTTAAAGACAATTAGTTTGGAATTTGTAAAGCAAGGATCAAACCATATATTTATCACAGGAGAAAAATTATAAAGGTCCACAAATATTAAGACAATAAGCTAAGAAAATATATGACAAAACAAATATGAGACCACATGTGGTAATATTAACACTTAAAAATAGACCTCAGCCCAAAATATATCATAAATGACAAAGAACAATATATGAAGATAAAGGAAGAGAACAAGAATGTACAACAATCATGACTAGTACAGGCTAATAATAGTCTCTAAGTACATCAAACAATAGCAATAGTAAGTGAAAGCTCTAAATAAACCAATAACTAGAGTTAGTGATTCATCATACTTCTTAGAAACTGATATATTAGAAAAAATATTTAAAAGATTATTTTATTAGATTTTTATGGAAAGTTATAACCAAGAAACTGAAAACAAATATTTTTCTAGAACATGTGAAATATTTATAAAAGCAAAATTTGTTAGGCCACGAAGAAAGTCGTAAGAAATCCAAATGATCAATATCATATAGTTCACATTCTCTAAAAAAAAAATTAATTAAAAGCTAATATAAAGAAAAAAAAGTACTACATGTGAGAGAATAAAATAAGGAACTACTAAATAATTTTGAAGGGGAGGAGATTAAGAAATATTTGGCAATCGATGCCAAAGAAAATGCCTCAAATACAAATCCTGAGTCTAATAATCATTAATAACTTTAAAAACATTTGTCAGAAAAATAAAGAAATCAAAGAACTAAGTATTTCTCAATCCCTCCTAAAATGAGGAAATGCAAACATCAACAGCTACTACACTACCACAAAAGAAAAATGTAATAAATACATAGAAGAAAAAAACAACAGAGAATATTAACAAAGGAAGCTGATAGAATAGATTTCTAGTATGATTGATGAAAGAAAAGGAACACACAAAATATGGAATAACAATTGGAAATAATTACAAAACTTGAGATATAAATACATGAGAGCATATCATATCCAGACGCTAATACGTTTAAAAGCCAAAATGGATTCATGGTTAAAAAATGTGTCAAACATAGGCATTAGTACGAAAAGCAAAAGAAAAGTCGAATAGATCAATAAGTATTAATGCAATAGATACACTGGTCCGAGCTATTCTGCCTTATAGTGACCAAGGCCAATAGCTTTGTAGTCAATTGTCTCAAGTTTTAGAAAAATCCGTATCAAACAATAATACTTTACAAGTTCTTCCATGAATCGAGAAGTGTATAAGCTCAAAAGTAAAATTTTAAACAGCTTTAACTAAGTATTTACATATCATAAAATTCACCCGTTTTGCATGTACAATTCAAGGATTTTAGGTAAGTTTAAGAAACTGTACAACCACCATTAGAACTCAGTTTTAGAATATTTCTGTCACCCCAAGAGATTCTTCTCTGCCATTTACCATATAATCCCAGCTCTCCGTTCTTGCTCTGGGCAACCACAGTATTCGTAAATCAAGTCAAGATCCCTAATTCTGTGAATTTGTCTTTTTTTTTTTTAATTTTAGATTTCACATTGATGGACTCATAAATATGCAATTGTCTGAGTTGAGCTTTTTTCACTTTGAAAATAGTTTTTGAGATTCATCCATGTTATAACAATGTCAGAACTGTATTCCTTTTTATTGATGAACAATATTCCATTGTATAAATTTATTTTGTTTATCCATTACCAGTGGTCATTTGGACATTTGGATTGATTTCAGTTTTAAACTCTTAGAAACAATAAAAAATGATCAAGATATGACATATGTGTACTAATTCCTCAAAACAAATGTAGATATTATGTATGTCTATAATGGTATATATCTACAATACATAATGTTTGCATTTGTTTGCCTAGTACGTGTAAGGCTCTGGGCTCAAAACTAAAAAATGAAGGAAGAAGAAGAGAAAAAACTCTACTATGAATATCCATGTGTTAACTTCGTGGGGACATACAGTTCACTTCACTGGGTTCCTGTGAGTTTGCTGGGCTCTATAGTAAATTTTTGTTTAAGATGAAGAATAAAATAGGAATTTGGTTTTTTATGTACATTCACTTTCCCCAGTAGTGAGTTATGCTGACATGTTGAACACATACTAATTGGTCATAAGGATAAAGGATCTCAATTCTATTCTGCTGAACTTTATGCGTGTCCTTGTAACAATAACACAGTGACAAAACTACTTTATTCTAAGTATTGGATTCAGTTACTAAGTAATCCAACATATAAATATAAATACTAGGATAAATTGGTCAATTTCCATTTTTAAAAAACTTCCAGGATTTTGACAGGGAATATGTTAAATTTGTAGAATTTGAAAGCATTGCTATCTCAACAATATTGACTTTTTCAATTTATGAAGATGGACTATCTCACCATTTACAGTTGCCTACCAATGATAAGACTACATTCTGAGAAACTTCATCATTGTGAAACATAAAAGATTGTACTCACACAAGCTTAGATAGTATAGCAAACCAAACACCTAAATATATCCAAAAATTATGATGAGCAAAACAACAGAGAAAATGATGCACAAGAGAATTAAGCACAAGAGAAAATGATGCAAGCAGAAACCATGTGGGGGCTGAGGACACAGCTCAGTGGTTCAGTGTTTCTCTGGCAGGTAGGTATAAGGCTTCTAGGTCAATCACCAAAACTACAAAAAATGGGGGAGGGATAGGATAGGCTAGGGAAGGAGGGAAAGGCATGGTAAAAATAAAATGAACAGCCACACCTGTAATCCTAGCTGCTTGGGATTCTGAAGTATGAGAACATAAGCCTTGAGTACATCCTGGGTAACTTAATGAGAAACCTGTCTCAAAATAAAATTTTAGAAAAGGGGTGGAGATGTAGCTTCAAGGGTACAGTGCTTAAGTAATATGTGCAAGGCACCGGATTTGATCCCTGGTGTGGCAAAACACACACACACACACACACACACACATACAGGTATGTGAAACTGTAGCTGGCAGCAGGTAGGCTTGCTTACTCTACTATCACCAGCAACATGACTGAGGCACTGTGTTATGATAATATAATGGCTATGACGTCACTAGGTGATAGGAATTTTTCAGCTCCATTATAATTTTATAGGACTACCATGGCACATACAATTCATCACTGACCAAAACATCATTAGATCTTCCATTTCTCTCATCAACAATTTTTAGTATAAGCTTTGCACTTATTTTGTTAAATTTATTTCTATGTATTTCATGCTATTGAGTATGATACTAATAATTTAACTTTTGGATTGCTTATTGCTAATGTATGAAATACAAATGCCTTTGTATTACTAGTTTTATACACAGAAACCTTGCTCAATTCATTTATCTGTTCTAGTAATTTTACTTTTGGGGGGCTTTAGGGCATTCTTTATGAATGTCACTTGCCTACAAATGGAGGTAGGTGTCTCTTTTCCAATCACTGTATTTAATTAATTAATTTTGCCTAATACTGGCTAGAACCTCCATTTCAATGTTGAAGAGAAATATACAGAGCAAACCATTCTTTCCTCTCTTCTTAGGGTCCTGAGTTCCATCCGCAGCACCACAAAAAAAGTGTAAATAATATAAAAAAGATATATATTGTGCTTCTCTAAAATCATTACAAAACTAAGGAGTACTATCTTCCAGTAGCAGAGTTGAGAGTAGTTTCTTTTCCATCAGTATTTCTAAACGTTGTTACCCTAAGTCTTCTGCCTACCACTAATGTAAGATAATTGCGCTAGAGTAAGTTATTTCCTACTAGTGTATCTAGAGGTCACGTTCTCACTCCTCAGTAGATTTTACGTATTTCCCCACACATTTCTTCCCTCGTGAATTCATGGAGTTCTGAAGGGTCGCTCGCTGTCACCCCCATCAGTCAACCATCCTAAGAAGATTGTCTGTCAAGCCTGAATTTCCGGCAAGTGTGTCATTCATTTTAGTTACTTCTGACAGAGGAGAACGGAGTTCACTGGCAGCTCTCACAAGATCCAAAGCACCAAACTCATCTTGCCTTTTCACTTTTGTCCCAAGTTCAGGCAGACTGCAGTGAACCACATCTCCCAAAGCTTCTTGAACAAAATTGCTGATTCTCACGTTCCGGTGCCGTTTTCTGTTCTCATCCGTTCATGTTTCCCTGTGAACTCGCTCCCGGCAGCCAGCTCCCGCGTTGCTGGCCCTAGTACGCAGGGTCGCAGCGCTGCGCCTCTCCGCCGCCTTCAGGACCACATCAACGTAGGTGAGACGTCAGCTCTTGTCACTTGTAAATATGATGTATTCTTTCTCTCGCCATTTCCCAAATTCTCTGTCTTTTGATTTTAAGATTTTAATCATTGGGTCTCTTTGTGTTTATTGCATTTTGGGGCTTGTTGAGGTTCTTGAAAGCTCAAATCAGTTTTTACATCAAATTTGGGATATTTTAGGCCACTGTTCCTTGAAAGGAAATTTCTACCCCTTTTCTTCCTCTTTCTTCTAGTATTCTACATTCCATTATGTATCTTGTTTTGGTCAAATTTGTCTAGCGTTGAACCTGGCATTGGGACAGATGTTTTGCTGACTTCCTTATTCAGCCATAGCCTAAAGTGTCACCTCTTAGGGTAATTTCATGTAGATTTCCAAACCAGATAAGAACCATTAAAAAGAAAAAGATATAGACAAACTTTTCTTATGATCATAATTGCTAAATTTCTAAATAAACTATTGCTATCCAGATCCAACAACATATTGAAAGTATATATGATTAAGTATTATATACCCTAAGGAAATAATAGAAGTTTAAATTAGAAAATCTATTTTAATAGTTTCAGAGAAGGCATTGGCTAATGGTAATATATCTCCTGCAGATAAAGAATTTACTTTCTAAAACTTTCTAAAGTGTGTAGATGAGAATCCCTCCGACAAATATCATACTTAACACAGAAACTTTAGAGGTATTCTCTATAATCAAGGAGAGAGATGAAAGTTTGATGTTCATTATTATCATTAGTTTTTTAGCTTTTGAATATAAGATGCTTGACAATGGTGTAAAGAAAGAAAAAGAAGTACTAAGATGGAACAAAAATATAAAACTCCTATTTTATGCAGATAATATTAATACCTGTCAAAAAATAAACAATAGAATCAAAGAACCACACAACATATCATAAAGTTGTCTAAGTTCATTCTGCAGAAATCAATATAATTTGTCTCTACCAATACTAGCCAGGGAGAAATACCATAAAAAGCAAAATACTACTCAAAATAGCAATACAATTATACATTTTCTAAGCATCAGCTAAAATCATTTTTTAAACTCTATGTGGAAAATATTTCATGAATTTCATAACATATACAAAATTATATGATTAATGATATTATTCTATGCTTTTGAGTTAAGCAAGTTAATATTCTAAAAAGTTAATTTTACCCAAATTAATTCATGGAGGCACTGTACCTCTAATCATGTTGGACTCCCAAGTTCAAGTTGAATTTTTATAAACTCAGCACCTTTTAATTTCTAATATATATTTGAAATATATATGTATGTTAATCAATTTTAGTAACATGAACTGAGAAAAAGGACGTAGGCATTAAAGCTAAGAACCAATCTGAAGAGGAGAACCCAGAAACACACACGCAAAGTCAAATACACTTAACATCCGACAACACTGGCAACATACATAATGAGAAATAGTAAATGAATAAATTCATAAATTAAAAAGCAACATTTTCCCTATGGACCAAAAACAGAGAGCTGAAGCTCTAAATAACTGGACTGGGTGGTAGAGATAGAAATGGTAGAAAGGAGTCCAGTTTGGGACACGCTTTGAAGGCAGTATCAACAAGATCTGGTGATAAAGTGAATAATAGAGTTAAGAAGTGAAAGGCTTACACACTAATGAAGAAGAAATTGATGATGGAAGAAAGGGAAAGGGGATGTCTGGAGGAGGAATATCCTTGAGCCAGTAGAGCACCAGAGTGAGTAGCTGGGTTGTTTTTGATGGGAGGAATCTAAGCAGAGAAAGTAGATTGATTATTCTTTTTTTTTTTACAGTAAAGAGAAAAATATCCCTAGCAAAAATATAAAGCAATTGTGTGAAGCCATTCAAATTTTGACAGAAAAAATAGTTTTCTTTTTTAAATCTAGGAAATGGAAGGAAGAGGGTACTGGATCTTGCAGAGTGACCCTATCTCCAAATGTGACAAAGAAAGGCAGTTTTAAAAGTTATGACCAACTCTTTCTGGCTCCCATAGATGACCCTTTTTTGTCACAGATAAAAGATTAGCAAATATTTGCCAATTGAGTAGTTACTGTGTTACATCTTTAAAAGTGAGGCTCACTGAACCCCAGGACAAGAATCTAGTCAACTATGTTTAGTGTGGAGGCTGAGGTTCTTGGACATTCCTGAATAATACCGCCAAAGAAAATGTTAGCTTGTTAGATCAAGGATGTTATATTTAGGGTGTGTCTGCCCTGAATGATCACTTTGTGTGTCAGGGTTAGGGGTGGAGGAAGAGAAAGAAGAAATTAGAGAAGATGCCACAGAAGGGATCTAGAGGTGATGTCAGTAGCTGGTGACAGCCCTCAATTTTTTTTCCAAGTACTTTTGAGATATTTTAGGCCAAGAATTTCCACTGATATGAGCTCATATTTTTATTTTTTAATATTATTTTTATATTTTTGCATAAATAAAACTTTCATATAAATAAAAAGTGGATTTATCAAGTAAAATTATTGTATGGTGTTATAATTGTGCAGTTTCTTTCTTTTCTGTTATTGTACTATTCCATTTTTTAAATCCACTGAAAACTTTTCTCAAGCAAAATATGAGTCCAAGTCTCAATCTGCAGAACAGATATAAAGACACAATAAAATTGAAGTACAAGAAGCTTCCAGATTTTAGAAAAGATATGGAATCAAAAGAAGAAAATAGAAAGGAGATAGAAGGAGTTGAATGCCTACGAACACGTGTTAAGCACTGGATGACTTTTTAAATTTAGTTTTTTATAGAACACACAATATATTTCACGATGAAAAAAGAGAAACCCAGAGATATGTGTTGTCCGAGTTACATGGACAGTAATAATTCTGAGATTAGATCTAATTCAGCTGTCCCAGGAAGGCACTTACTGGAGCTAGACAGGGCGGGAGGTATGAGAAATAGCCCTGGCTTACTCCACCTCTTAGCATCTGTCAGTGTCTGAAATGTTTTCAGAAAGTTGGGTCACGGGTTGGGCCAGTGGACAAGATGTACCAGATATTTAGCCCACCCCTGGACTAAGCCACATTCCCTCCCTTCTAAGTGGCTGGCTTCACAACAGGTATAAACTAGTCATTAGGAAATAAACAGATATCTCTACGTAGAGTGAAACATGACTCTGAAAGCAAACTGGATGGGTTGAGTGCAGTCTCACCTTTGCTTGGGTAGTGTCTCTCGTGGCTCTTGCTGAATGCATGGCCCTCTCCTGGGATTTCACTGCATTTTCCCTGGAAGAAAACAATGAGTGACACCATTTAGACATTGCTTGCCCAACTTTCAGGAATAAGAACTTACGTGGTAAAGTTCTTATTGGTTTGTATTGTCTCCTCAGCTCAGCCTACCACATCAAAAGTAGAGATACATCCTGAAAGGGAAAGACAGCACAAATGTCCCACAAATGTCCTCTCAAATATCGACTATTATAGGCAAAAGTCTTAGCTTTTAAATACATAACGTATTACATCCCTTGACTATTTCCAACAGGTTGATGGTCACCAACTCTAAAAACTATCTGTTCCACTACTTGAATATAATCCTTGAATGACTGTATTTACAGTGAATCAAGTATCAATGTAACTGCCTATATTGGTCCTGATTCCAGCTCCTAGCACCCTACAGAGCAAATCAACTCATTCTTTCAGCAATTTGGAGGCAATTTTTACACACTTCACTCTCTTTCCAGTTTAAGACAACAAATTTATTCCAATATATTTTACACAGGCACTAAAAATAATTATTGAATGAGGAACTCCAAAGTGATAAACCATCTTGTAATTCTCAAGGTATTTTATTTTTTGTTTTAAATTATTTTTCAGCAAATTTATAATATTCATAATTTTGGTCTCATATTAAGGCTCTCTATGCAGTGAAAAGGAAACTTTATAATCAATAATATACCTGCTGGTTTACACTCAGTTTTCAACAGAATGAGAAAAGATGATTCAACCTGCCCTTGGCCTCCTAAACCTCATCTGTCTTCCTTCATGTTCCCACAGTCTCATCCTAGAAAGCAGCACATATTATCACAGCCTCATACTCCGATATTATTAACTATGTCAAATTAAATTCCTTGAAGAATATCAACCTTACATTTTAAAAACCCACTTATAACATATCTAAAGTTGATGGATTCGGTATCCGATTGGTGCCGGTGCTGAAATTGTAGTGGTGGTCAGAATTGAAGACGAATTCCCAGTTCACAAATTCGGAAGCTGAGGATTGAGCTCAGTGGTGGAGTGTTTGCTTGGCATACACGAGGCCTTGGCTTCAATGTCTGGCACCACAAAACAGCAAGAAATACTCATAGAGAATTTTGAAAAGCCAAGAACAAATGAGGGCATTCTAGTCTAAGAATTTATTTGATAACTCAAGTCTTCTACTTCTGCAATATCACTGAGAGATGGAAATCAAGTAATGCTGGGGATTTAACTCAGTGGTTAGAGCATTTGCCTCACAAGCATGAAGTCCTGAGTTCGATCCCTAGCACCAAAAAGAAAAAAAAAAAATAAAATAAAATAAAAAAGCAATTGGATAGATGCTAAAGCATTGGGTGGTATCCTAGTAAACTTCCAGGATGCTAATTCTTTCTAAGCCGCAGGAAGCTGGAACCTGTAAACAATTCTTTAGTCCATCTCATCCTCCACTACTCCCAGATGTCTGAAGGCGCTGCTAGCTCACAGAGTCAGTATATATTCTGCTTAAATCCTTCTACTGATTGACCACAACAAGGAGATTCTGGCATCCTTCTCAAGGACATTTTTTATAGCTCTTCAGCTACAACAGAATTAGGTCTTAACCCAGCCTGAGGAATCTGACATTTTTTCTTAAATTATTTTTTCCAAGACAGTTTAAAGTAGAACTACGTCCTCAAAAGACTATAGACTGCTACATATATTAATTGTAGCTACTTTGGAATCTGATTTGAAGGATTGCAAAGATTATACTAGATATCATTTTGCTAATTTTATCTGATGGAAGGTGTTAGAATGGCCAGCTAAGCATCTTATTCAACTATTCAAGTTTAGAAAACCACATCTGAAAGAAAAGAATAGCACATTCACTAGTTCAGAGAGCAGCAGGTAAAAGGAACAGTACTCACAATATCCTTTTGCATGTGACACATTTGTTGATGAGTGTTACTCCATCAGGGATTTGGAGAATTTTTTTGTCTTGAGGACAGAATAATTTCCCATTTTTCATCAATGCTTGAAATTCACTGCATGTTTCCTGAAAAAAAAATTTTAAAAAAGACTATTTACAAAAAGCTCTTTTTAAAATAAGACTTAAGAACTTTCTTGAACAGTAGGTATCATTTAATGGCCAATACGCCCTTGTAGAGAAGCAATTCATACCATTTCTATGAATGACAGAGACAAAAAGAATGACTCTAGCTCACCTGTTGGAGATCGCAAAGTCACCTAATTAGCATTTATGTTGTACATTTAGGAAAAAGGAAAAAAATAGGAAACATGGAGTCAAAGGAGCTGATTTTATATTCCCAGGTTCTTATTTGTGAGCTCAATAGCCTTAGCAATTTAGTTTTTCAAAGGTCCCATTATAAAATCTAAAATAGTATATAACTATATGCATTTCATAAGAAAATTGAATGTTGTAAATGTGTGAAGTAGATATTCAGTAAGTAAATTTTCCTGTTTTGTTACTCTTATTATGGCAGTGGTGGTGGCCACTATTATTACTGGAATACTGCCAAGATGATACATTAAATACCCAGCATGCTGCACACCAATAGGCATTCCTGTGAATAGGAAAGGTTTGTGGACTGAGACAAGGTGTGAGCACTGGAAACTTTAAAATACCTCTGCCCTCATTTCCCAAAGTGTATACTGCAAAATATCAGGTCCTAGAAACGTTAACAGTTGTTAAATGAAAAAGAACTCCTACTTACATGTGTTTGGAAAAATATTCAGATTGGTTGATGTATCATTTGACCTACAAACACAGGCAAACCTATTTTAAAGCTAATGAAGCTCAAGTTTCAGGGCCCTTCACTGCCATATATTTTTCCAAGACCTTGGCAGAGCCTAGCCAATCTGTATTTCTAAACTTTTATTCTTTATTCTTTTCTTAAAAGTATCTCCACTCCCACCACAATAACTAACACCATCAAAGTTACCAACACTATTACTACCACTAAATGGAAAGTTGATGAGTCTACAGGAGTAATGTGCTGTTATCTCAAAACTTTTCTGTCTCTCTCTCGCTCTCATTTTATTTTTGACACAGTCTCTGCTACTACTATTTTATATACTGTGCAGCACCCTTGAAGACGTACTGTGCTGTATTTGGTTTGGATATTCTTTTTGTAAATACCAACAATTACACTGTACCAAGTTTAGAGCAAAGAGTAGAAACCATTTGGAACGTTAGAATTAAAGAGGAAAGAGAAACTAACTGTTAAAAGTGAGGGTTCGTTATTCATTTTCAATATGTTTTATTGAAGATCTGCTACATATGTTACTCTTTTCTAACTTAAAAGCAGTGATACACTTGTGATAGCAAGTAAAGTACTGATTTAAAATGTTATATATCAAGCTTATCAAGTTTACTAGGCTTTTAGATTCAGCCTTTGGAATCAAAGATTTTGTTCTGTTCTGGGTTTTTTTTTTTGGGGGGGGGGAAGCCTGCTTTAAAATGTTTTCATTAGAAAATAAATAAAGTCTTTCCACCAATTCCTACAAACTTATCCTTTCTGAAGAATTGATTTTACGATTCTGTCACATCCCCTATAAAGGTATAATAATTTACTCAGTAATAATCATGCATTATGAAATGCCTGTATTTTGCAAGGTGCCATATATACAGCAGTAAATTAGACAGAATTGTCCTTGGATGAACAGTGTTTATACCCAAATGGAGAATGAAACATCTAATTAAGTCTCATAAGTATGACAGAAAATTAGAATAAATAATATCAGAGACCAGCCTAGGAAATTTTGCTGAGGGTGACCTTTTAAAATATCTCTCAGATTATTATCACCTCCCAGTGATCCTATCTGAGTATCATGGTAGTAACTTCTGTCAACAGGTTAGCCACTGGGCATCTTGCAATCTGTGTCTTGTCTCTGATTCTATAGTATTTTATGCTAACTTTGCAAGTTACTACCTAGTTTACCAGATATAAGAGAGTCCATAAAGTCTTGAAAAATCTTATATTGGAAAGAGTAAAGAATCTGGTATCTTCATAATAGAAATATATCTCTTGTGAGGTCAGTCTTAGAGAAAATACACAGAACAAAGACCCATGATAATATTGGAATGAAGTTCTAAATAATCTTCTATGTTTAATTATTAATAATAAAATCAATCAGAATAATTTTTGAATTGGATTTCCACAATGTCACAATTAAATGACAGCCTAATGCCTAAACAGACCAATTTGTTTACAAATAGACATTGAGAGTAAGTTAAAATTTTGTTCACTGTTTAATTAGTTTAGATGAGGCTCAATACTATTTCTTGAGTTATGAAAATTTCCAGTGTATTCTTTGGAACAGAGGAAAAAAAACTGTACAAATTGAAAGCAGAAGTTATGTTTCCCTGTGGAAAAAGCGGGATGTGCTCCCAATTACTATAATAGGGAGGTCTGAAACAGGAGGAGAGCTAGACAAACAAGCCATCCTGACACTGGGAAGTATCTTTACAGCAGTTCTTTACTTGGAATATAACTCCCAGCCTTCAGCGTGTTTTTGTTCTGTTGTTACTGTTCTTATTTTCTGCATATCACAGAAAAACTGGATCCTTCTTGAGCCAAGTAAGTGTTCCTTGTTTAATCTCTCTGGCTGTGGTCAAGTTATTATCTTCAGTTCTCCATCCACAGACCTCACTGTCAAATCTCCGCAGGGCTGGCACTGCCCCATCTCACTGTTAGGGCACTGACAAATTTGCTTTGACTTCCATGGCAGCCCTTCTGTGATGACAAATTTAAGCATATGCTTAAGATCCTTGCAGGCTGCTATAACACTTTTCCATGCTGGACTGGCTTGTGCTTATTGTATTCAACATGTTTCTGTGGTGCTAGAAAGAGCCCAAACTACTGAATTTAGAAAATAACAAAAATCCAACACCATCAATAGTTTTATTTTGTGGCTCAATATCTAAGAGTATTATTCAAAATTGTTCCAGAAAAAAATGCTTTTCTTTGTGACCTTGCCTTTTATGCCAACACAAGGAGGCTGAATACATATTGTTAAATATTTTTCAGTGACATTGAGCTTAATGACATGAAAAAATAGGTAATGAAAACGTTCCAGTCAGCACCCAAAACACTGAAAAATAAAATGATTCCTTTATGCTCAGTGAAATTTGAGCAATATCCTCTTTTTCGTCCAATGTAAAATATCCAAATAAGCATTTTCTCTGGTTCTTCTAAATCCTTTTTTTCTATTCTGATTAACTTTCTGGACTTCTTGTTAATCAGCCAACATAGATGAAGTATGAGAGACTAGAATAAAATTCCCTAGAACATGTCAGTAAGAAGTTCATTTTGTAAAAAGTAACAAAATACAGCAAGGAAATATTTTATCCCCAGTTCAAAGAATTTTGGTGTGGAGACGTGTTAACTTCAATTTGTATTATGTAACTGTTCGTGGCCTTAGAGTGATACAGTGAAACTGTATATAACACTATGTATATAACACTATTTTAAATGCTAAATTAATAAACAGTTTTGGGGGGAGAAATTGGCCCTTTTAACTTTTCTTATACAGAGTAAATTTTAATTTACATAGAAAATAATCCGTTTATTTCTCAGAGAGCAAACCTTCCGCATCAGGGCCTGTGCCTTCACCGCGCTTCCGCCTGGCCAGCTGGAAGCTGCACAGACCTCCCTCCCCATTCGCTCCCGCAGGACACCGGGTAACACTTTTCCTCAGGGAGGCTCGCCTGACAGTCCCAGTGGGACCAGACGCCACTTTCCTTCCCAGGGATTCTTCCCGAATCCTCCTTTAAAATTTACACTAATCTTTATTTAAAGCACTATATATTTTACTAATTTACATAGTAACTTGTCTCTTTTTCTCTGCTAAGATGTTAGTTTCAATAGGATAAAGTTTTCATCTACTTTGTTCACTATAGAATATCCTTGGAATTTCATACATAACAAGATCTCAGTAAGTACTTACAGGATGAAATATATATACTGACTGTATATACGAGATACAGATCACCCCTTTTGGCATGATGATTGCCGGAAAACATTTTAGCTTCCTGTATATGTATTGCGGTTTTGTTCAGCTGCTAAATGGAACAATAGTGTTTTTTTGGTTGATTTATTTTGTATTTATAGAATTTTACAGCACTCCTTTAGCAGAGCAGAGCACCTCTTTCAGTCATTCATCATCATTAACATGTTGACTCTGTGCGTGTATGTGTGTGAGAGACAGACAAACAGAGACAGAGACAGACAGAGGGACAGAGAAATCCATGGCTTGTTCTGTAAAAGCCTGTTGCTGTGTTTTTAACAAAAACTATCGGAACCTATAAGTGTAATATGTCTGCATTAACATAAAGGTCTTGGCTACAAACCATTTTGCTTTGGGGATCTTGAAATGGATTCAATGAGGAAAAGCAGGACTGACCTGATCTGCATCCTCACTGGCAGCATCTAGGACAAAAATGCAGAAACCGAAGTTAAGGGACTGTAAGATACTCAGTAAAGAAATCAAACAAATCACTCAATCCAGTGTTTGGATTGCTTTAATGGCAATATATGGTAAACCACAAACTGTTCTCGAAGACATTAAGATTTGCCACGGCAAATAAAGTGAGGACACTCTACTGGGAGATCAGTATAAATACTCTCAGAAATGTATGATTACTTTAGCAAATAGTACTCGTGCTTTCTAATGCCCTCAACATATCTGCTTTCCAAAAGAACTTTTTAAAGTGTGGCAGTCTTTCTTTATAAATTATAACATAATGTGCACATCAAATACAGCATACCAACTTTAATATAATTTAAAAGTATAACATATCAAGAAGTTTATATCATCTATACACACAAAATCCCACTTTCCAAATTCTGGCAACTCTCTTCATATTGTAGGTACAAATATTACAGGTACAGCAAAAGTTACGATTAATTAAAACCAGAGATGAGTCTACTCTCTCATCCCTACTCTCTCGTATTTACACACTCATCTTAGGCAAGTGGGCATCATTTTTATATAATGACCTTACTGACTTTATCTCTATGATTTTCTTTTTTTAAAATGTAGTGATTTCTGTCTTTCCTTTATATCAAACAGCAAATTCAAAACCTACCCTCGAGCTCCAACCAAAGTCTTTCACTCTTTAGAATCAATACTTTAAATCCATTAAGAATTTGAAAACATAAAAATAAGTTAGAAGACACTACTGCTTTAAAACAAAACCGGATGGTTTTAGATTTTTAAATATTTTAATTATCCATATACTCTTAAAATACATATATTATTTACATGTCTTAAATTTCTACCATAGACTGATATATATGTATTACGAGTTAATACACTTGGTGAGAGGAACATGCAAAGGCAAGTGTTACCTTTATAGAGCAAATAGAGAATTAATCAAAGAATTTCTCATGGATAAAAATTTACATGTTGTTCAACTACTTGCCATTTCTAAAGATAGCAATGTCATTGTAAATCCACATACATAAACATTCAAAATTCTGTGTGTGGAAAAGATTTTACATGTAGAAATATGCACACATATTTCTTTTCCTTGGTGAGTGCAGGGGGAGAAAGGTGCCTTCCTGGGGCACTGGGATGTGTGGCAAGAGCCTTAGGTTGCATGTAAATCGCTCACCTTGTATGAGGCCGAGAGCCAGGGTCAGAAGCACTGGCACAGTGACTATCTTCATGTCGAAGATGATGCAAGTTGGTTACAGGTCTGCTCTGTGCATTGCTCGGCTGGTGCTCCAAGACTGAACTCAGGAAACACAGCTCACTTTTATACACCCTGGCAGTACGGGTGACACACAGACACATAAAACCAGTTGTTCAGGCTCTTACTAGGCTTTATGTACCACACCAGTTTATCGTCTATCCTTCAGGAGCACGTCAAGGTGGCAGATAGGAGCAGAAAATGCCTATTTCTAAAGTAGTGATGTGTTTTCATGATGCCCTGGCCCCAGCTGAAGGCAAAAAACTGAATATTCGAAGTCAAATATTCATAACCCTGTATGACAGCTGAGACCCTCCGCAGCACCAGACATACTACTTTGTAGAAAAACTTGTTTCTGCTTGGACTCCCTTCATAAGTGAGAGGGAAGGAGCAAAGAAGACAGATTAGCTGTCCTACCAGCCAGGTAAAGATTTAAAGATTTCTGTATCTAGAGAAAACAGCTTGTACTGAGGGAACTGAGGGCTTCCGTTGATCCCGTCTGTAGATGCTCTGAACTATCTGGATTAATTGCCACGACTGAGATGTACATTATAGAGATGAACAACCCTAAAAGAGAACATAGCAAAATGCTAACATTGAATACTTGGGGAAACAAACAGAGAAGAAGCCTTCGTTTTCCCAAGAGCACATAACTAAGATAGGAGAGGCAGAGCCTGCCCTCACAAAAGCAGACTGCAGGTTCACCATTCTTTCCACTCCACACCGCCTCACCCTTGTAACAAAGGCAGAAACTCTATGAAAACAAAGCTTATAGATTACCACTTCTGATAATTCTCAATCTGAAGGGCATTTTATATCCTGAAGCCTAATCTTAGGTCCCAACTAAACGTCATATTCATAAACATTGGCGAGTCAAGGTTTAACTTTCCACAGCCCACAACTATCCAAATTACTGTTTGAAAAACATGACTTAGTTTCCCCTAAATTAAGTTTATTATTGTATAATCCTGTTATTTAGTCTCCCAAGAAAGAAAGAGGAAATTTTATTAAAGATTATAAATATTTTAATGCAACATTTTTTGAAAGAAAACCTCTTAGTTCCTTTTCCCAACCTACAAGTAATATCTTTTGTCTACCAGCTTATTTTACTCTCTAAGCTCTACTCTGTCATCTGAAGAACATGCAAAAATGACTGAAGCAAAAACCAAATAGTCTGGGTATGGTAATCTCAGGGTCTCCACATCCATAGGAAGAAAGTTCTGAGCTTTATGTGATCAAAGGGTTTTTTTAATACTTGTTTCAAGAAGCTTATCAAGATTGGCCAGCTATGGGAACATACCAATATTCTGAGAACCATCAAAGTAAGAAGAATATATCTTTTGTTTTCTCTCCATGAATTAATTTAAATCCTATAAAAATATAATCATTAGTTTTAATGATCACACTTCCATAATAGCTTTGCTACTTTCCAATGATTCAGTAAAAGTAGTGACCACAGAGAGCAAGTTTAGATTGCATTACTGTTACAGGCTAGAAAATCAAAGTCCACCGTAGCTTAATTAAAAGACAATGGGATGGGGCTCAGAAAGTCTATTTCTAGTCCTGTCTTTGCAACTACAGAGCATAATGAGAATGGACTAGCCATACTTTGAAACAAGGTAACTCTGAGTTTAAAACTTGACTCATCAATTGCCATGCTGCCTTTGAATAAATCATTTGCTTTCTCAGCCTCACCTTCTTGATATGTAAAACAAAGAATATAAGACCTACACTGTACAAGTGTTATAAAGCATAAAGGTAAGATATACGTGTGTGTGTGTGTGTGTGTGTGTGTGTGTGTGTGTGCGCGTTTACTACTTGGAACAATACCAAGCATATGTGATGAACTTTATAGTTAATTAGAGTTGCTCTTCCCATTATAATCATGTGGTTCTATTAGATAATTTCTAAGATTCCGAGAAAAATCAACATCTCTTGGCCATGGTTGGCCATGGATCTCAGTAACGGATTTAAATTTTCCCACCAGAGAATCACTCCCTCAATACATTTCACATGAAATTAAAACAAAAGGATACTATGTTCTTTTTCTTTTCATAATTGTAGTCACTGATTCTTTATCTCTATAAAATCTTCTTCTAAATATTGACATACTAGTATTAAATTATTGTTTCAACTGCCATGTGAGACCATATGAAATGTGTCTCAACCATATTCTCTGTGTTTGGTGGCAGGAAAGTTTAGTGCCTTACAATAGAATCGATGATTGTGTGACACGCTTCCATGAACATGGATTATATTTGTTCCATGAGCCCAAATATAGCCCGAATGAATAGTAGTCCCAGGAGTTTGCACGATTAAAGCTAGCAATAAAAAGTATCAATACACGTTACAAAAGGAAACTTGGTTAGTTTACACAATTAAAGCCAGCGGTAAAAAATATCAATACACATTACAAAAGGAAACATGTGACTTGGTTAGTTTGCACAATTAATTAAAGCTAGCAATAAAAATATCAATACATTTTACAAAAGGAAACTTATGACTTGGTTAGTTCACACAATTAAAGCTAGCAGTAAAAAGTATCAACACACATTGCAAAGGAAACAAATATTCCCAGGAGTGGAAGTGGTCCTAGGGAGGAACAAAAGAAACAATGGTGAATACCTCTTTGAAGAATTTCTGCTATGAGGAACTGTGGAAGGAGCTGGTTCCTTCTTCGTGTCAAAGTGCTCCTCACTGACAGCTAGAACCTCCTGAAAGGATGGAAGGGTTAGCAACTGGTAACCTCTTCCAAGAGGAGAAGGTGGTCACAAGAATGTCCAGTGAGCACCCCAACTGTTGGAAGCACCCATCAGAAGGCTTATGTCCTCAGGGCTTTTCTCCAGTTCATTTCAGGAATGTCGAAATCCAGAGATGATTTAGCATGATCTCTGTCAAATTCTCCTTATCTGAAAACCACCATAATTATTAAATAGGATTGAAGTTTTGAAGAACAGAGACTTACATCAGATTAATCAGAGTACTTTTCTCAACTCAAATTTCCATCAAAATTTTCAGATCTTTTAGTTATTCATCAAACATGCATAAGCCATTTTTCTCTAATTAGAAAGGAATTAGATTATAAAAATGATGAGTCTTACAATCCTACAAATTTATCAAGTGCTTCATCATCTGAATTCACAGGTAAGAAAATATAAACACACAAAGTAAACAAGATTTTTTTCAAGCCATTAATGTTACTAAAAACAAAAGTTATCTCCAATTCCACAGTTAGTTTTCTCTTTTTCTGCACAGAGAGATCCTTGCTGATGATAATCTTCAGTAAACTACAATTCCCTATGATTATATCAACTTCACAGCTTTCAAAACAATCTTCTCTTTATCAGTTATTTGATTTGTTTATGCAAAATTATGAGGTAGCAAAAGAGGTTATTATCCCAACCAACCAAAAAGGGTACCATTAAAGAATCCTACAGTTGGAACTAGTTTGGATGGCCATACCCGCCTTGGTGCTTTTTTTTTTTTTTTTTAACTTTTTAAACACTTAACCTCTCTGAATCCCTGTGGATGCCTCACAGACTTTCCCACAGCTCACAAAAGCCAGGTACAGCATTTAACCACTGATGAACTTCTTTCATCAGATCTCCTGCGTACACACACACACACACACACACACACACACACCCCATATTACTAGTAATTGCGTGGGCAGAAAGAGAGATGTTGTAACCATGACTAAAAAGTATAGTCTTCAACTTACAAAGTTCCACCTGTAATTGTGCAACTTCAAAATGATGCAGAAGTGTACCCATACAACCATTCTGCTTTTCACTTTCATTGTAATATCAATAAGTTGTAATAGATTACAAAATAGGGTTGGTTGATACGATTTTTGCCCATAGTAGGCTAATGTAAGTGTTTTGAGCACATTCAAAGTAGACTAGGCTGCCAGGCACGGTGGTGCATGCCTTTCATTCCAGTACACTGGGAAGCTGAGGCAGAAAGATTGAACATTAGAGCCCAGCCAATAAGACAATATCTCAGAATTTAAAAAAAGGGGGGGGGCTTAGAGTGTAGCTCAGCACAAAAGCCCTGGGCTCAATCCTTTGTACAAAAAAACTAAAAGGCTAGAGTAAGGATTTAAGTGTTAAGTATATTAACACTAGGTTAAGTGTACTAATTGTGCTTTCAACTTCAGATATTTCCAGCTAATGATCAGTTTATCAGGATGTAATCCAATCACAAGTTAAGGAACATCTCTATTTCCTCATAGATCTTAGAAGACACTCTTCTTTGTGAAAGACAACAACTTGACAACAGCTTTTACTGACCATATCTCAAAGTGCTTCATTGACAACTACACTTCTTTATGAGAATTTCTTTCCATTTGTCTGAAAAGACCAAGAAAATATAGAGATAAGCATCTAATTTTATCTAGGAATAGAATGGGATGGGCATTGTTTGTTTATTGAGAACATAGATTCTCCTATTTATAGATATAATTACTGCTTTTATTATATTGAAATCAAAAATAGGAACATTTCAATGTCTAATTTATTTTTAGGCTTTTTTGAGACAGGGCCTCATTCTAATTCCGGCTGGCCTTGACCTCACTGTGTAGCCCAGGCTGGCCTCGAGTTTGTAGTGATCCTCCTGCTTCAGCCTTTTGAGTGCTGGGATTATGAGTGTGTGCCACAATGCCTGACTCAATGTCTAATTTTTAACTGTATTAATTATTAGATATGAAGCTATAGTGGTTGGTTCTTTTTGTGTGTGTGTGTGCTGGGGTTCAAACTCAGGGTCTTGTGCTTGCAAGGCAAGAACTCTAACCACTGAGCTAAATCCCCAGTAGTGATTGGTTCTTAAATAGAGTATCCACCTTTTCCATATAGTTAATGTTATTTGAACCCTTGTTTCATGGCCCCATATTGTCTGTTATCCAGAAAATTTCATACATTCTAAAGTCTCCTAGGACAATCTTGAAAATCGAAAAACAGGTTTGTGGTATGATAGTTATGGTTAACTTATTGTCAACTTGAGCAGGAACATCCAGCTGAACTGAGTTGGTGTGGTTCTAGGCATAGAGGATCCACCTGAGGATTGTTTTCGACACAACATAAAGGCAGATAGGAACAGAAGGCAGCAGCTGACTGTCTCCCAAGAGAAGCTCTGTTGCAGCTAGTTCTCGCGAAGGGAATTCTGCTGTTCCCAGGCTTTGCTGTCCTCGGGAATGGCTGCTATTTGCTTCGAGGGAGCTCTGGTCTTCATCTCCGCTGAGAGTATCGTATCCTGGTTCCGGTATAGATTTCTTCAGCCTTTTAGTGCAGACGCAGAAGTACAGGGACGTTGCTGTGGGCTCCCAGCCCTTGATTGGGTCTTTCGGGTCTCCACTGTATAGACAATGTCCTGCACGCTTCCTATATCTGGCTTGTGTGTGAATGTTGTAACTTGTATTTGTCCCATATTAAATCTGCTTTTTTACAAACCATTGACTCTAGAAAAGTAACTAATATAATAGTCCTTCAAAAAATTAACCTTAATGAGTTAACTCTGGAGGAGTTAAGAATATCCTGAATTTTTACAAAAGAACATCTCATGCTTCATATGTATAATATATGTACGCATATAGTAAGCAAGTGCAAAACTGTTCTTTATAAACTGTTATTTATAAACAATATTTAGAAGACATAATTTCAAATTAGGTGGTGCACACCTATAATTTTTGCACACAGGAGGCTAGGGTAGAGAGATTTTAAGTTTGAGGCCAGCATGGGCTATGTAAGGAGACCCCCTCAAAAAGAATCAAATAAAACCAGGTGATGTTATCTCCAATTTCATAAAAGAATTGGCAAAGAGATATAAAGTTTGTTAGCATTTATTAGGTACTTAGTGACATATATGACAATAAATTAAAAGGTTAAACATTATCTAATTTTTTTCCGTCAGGTAAAGAATTTGTGGAGATTCTGTAATTCCCCCGAGACTATATTGCTTTTAAATAGTGATCTATACAAACTAAAACAATCGACACAAGAAAGGAAGTTAAACTCCAAAGTTTAAGCTTTTAAACACTGTAGTAAACACATTACCTAATTCTGTATCTAAATTATCTCAGACACTCACAGTTTTGAGCTGAATTGTATCTCTCCAAAATTAATAGTTTAAAGTTCTAGCCCCCTCTAACTCAGAATGTGACTGTATTTGGAGATAGTGTTTTTAAAGTGATAATTTAAAAAGAGGCTGTTAGGGGGGGTCTTAATCCTAACTAACTGACACCCTTATAAAAGGAAATTTGGGCACACTGAGAGACGTTAGGTATGCACACTGTAATGGTCTCACTCTACAGTGTCCTCACAAAGTCACCTGGTCAGAGGTGGGGCTTCTGGATGGTGACTGGACCACAGAGGCGCTATACTCATTAGTGGATTAGGCTGTGATGAGTTCATAGCTGACTGTGCTGGTTGGAAAAAGCGGGTCACTCAGTGCTTGACGTGGAAGGGTGTATTCTATTAGTGGCTCCTCCCTTCTTTCTTGGCTTTCTAGCTGCCATGATTTTGAGCAACTTTCCCCTACTGGGCCCTTCCACCATCTTGTCTCCACATTGGTACCTGCTATTCATGGACTGAGCCCAAGAAAACGATAAGCCATAATAAACCTCTCCTCCTTTAAATCGTGGGTGTGGGAAGTGACTAATACTTGCACACAGAGAAAAGACTGTGTGAGAACACAGAGAAGGCTGGCATTGCAAGCCAAGGAGAGAGGCTTCAGAGGAAAACAAGCCTGTAAGCACCTTGGCTTTGGAGTACCAACCTCCAGAACTGTGAGAACATGAATTTCTGTTGTTTAAATGTCTCAGTCTTGGTATTTTGTTATGGGGGCGTGGCCAATAATGTATATATCATGTGTCTTGTGAGGCCTAACTGAGAAGAGTGATCAGAGGATCCTGAATAAAACTGAATACGGGTTCTTGAACAGCATCTCTATCACTGAGTAGAAAACAAATTGATATTAAACTGTCACAACAGAGTTTACATTCTGCTTTTGTTATGCTTTGATTGGTTTTCGTGTGCGGGTCTTAATCTTTTCTACTCCAAAGTGTCCTTGACTGACATGTTTTGAAGTCCTTCAGTAGTATGTATAACAGAGCTCAACAGACCCCAGACCTCCCCTCCTTTAACCCAAACATCATCTACTAACAAATTTTCCTGTGTTGTTTCTCACATCTAAAGCATTTACACACTGCTCTGTCCCTTTGTGGAATGACTTTTTTTCCACTTGGCTACATTTTTGTAGGACTCAGCACAGATGGACGACCTCTAGGACTCATTCCCTGACCCCTCAGGGAACGTCCCTCATCTGGACTCCTCCAAAACACGGTATCTCTTTCCAACTTTTCCATCTATACAGTTAGATAAATAATATTTTAAGACATAATTACTGATTGGATGAAAAACAGTCCTTGGAAATTGAATTCATTTTTATAATTTATAACAAACATTCATAATTATTTCCTTTTTTATCTTAATTGCTTTAAGAAAAAGACTAGAGTGAAAGAAAAATAACAGAAGACTTAGGATTACTGCCTCACACTGTGCCATAGAAGGGGTAAGCGGTCAAGCTGAAACTGTCATCTAGGGCTTAAAACTTAAAAATTAATAATGCACCAAGTTGAACAGCACTGACCAAACTGTCCTATGTCATTGATTTATTAGTCAGAAAAAATAATAAGGAAATGAGTAGTAAGTATGAAACAAGGGAATTCTCAAGCATGAAACCTAATTACTAAAATTTAAGTTTTAAAATCTTAGAAATATAAACCTAAATTTAAGGAAGTCTTGTGCTATTCTAGATGGGTTTCATAATGCTCTCCACAAGAACCCTAAAATTATTTATTAAATGCTTATATTTTCCCTGGCACTGTGTTACACCCCAATATTACACTTAAAAACAAACCAGGTACAGTCCCTGACATCTAGGATGTTATAATCCAGGGGAAGAGTTAGGGAACTAATCAAACAGATCATTGTTCAACTGAATCTGCCAACAAGTTTTTAAGAAAATGTTGATGGAGAGGAGCAAGCACATAGCATGGACATTTTGTCTACATTAAAAAAAAGTGCGGGCTCCCAAGTTAAATTGTTTTCAATCATTTTTATTTTTATTTTTTGGTGGTGCCGGGGATCTAACTCAGGCCCTTGTGCTTACAAGGCAAGCGCTCTAATCACTGAGCTAAATCCCCAGTCCCTCAATCATTTTTAAAATGAGCTGTTATCAGCTGGTGAGAAACAGCTGAAAGGGAGACAGCAGCACTTCCCGAGTGTGCAAGGAAGCAAGCATTATACCACAGGAAGCCGAAGGAAGCACAGAAGAGCTAGAGCAAGAAGCGACAGACAGAGAGGGCGGTGTGAATTGTGACTGGACAAGAAGGTAAGGGAACGTGTAACTGAAGATCAGAACAACTTTGCCATCTTCAAAACAACCGGAAGCCACATTAGACAATTCTTTTGAATATGAATAATCCTATTCGCCACTTCCCAGGAATTTTGTTTAAACCCTTCTATAACTTTACAATCTGCTAATAGACTTTTTACTTGCTGACCCAGTAGGTGACCTTCATTTCAACCATGGAAGCAGTCAGAGAAGTAATTTATGTAAGCCAGCATATGTGGGTGGAGTGAGAAATGTATGGGGCATGTAAAAATTTAGTTTAGATGCATAAAAAGGCACCTCACTTATCTGAAGAAACCAGCTAATTAGAATGAAATATTCCCTAAATAATTATGAGAGCCAAAGTTTTGCTCTTATAGTTGCTTCTATTTGGCATTTTTAGTTTCTCCACTGTATCTTCTGATATGTGCGCTGCTTAACCACTATATCACTAGTTACTTATGCAACATTACTTGGAGGTCAAAGTTTGAAATTAAAATTGAATATGAAAATTGTTTCACACACGATGGATTATTTATTTGAAGTGATGTCTTCCAAGTGACATTAATACCCTCTATTACTAAACACCTATAGAAAACTACTTGATTTGAGAAAATTCTACAGCAATATATTTAATATATATTTATAGAATAACTTATTGTATAATACCAATATGTAAGCAGTTATAGAAATGTTTACTTTTTATACAGAGAATTCTCAATTTATTATGAGATTATGTTTCAGTAAATCCAGTAAGTTGCAGGGATCATACGTCCAAAATGCATTCACTGCACCTGAGCTGCTGAACACCTTAGTTTGGCATCTCAGTACAGTATACTCTAAAACATTGATTTTTATCCTCACAGTCACATGGTTGATTAGGAACTTTCACTTCCCAGAAGATAGAAGTAGCATAACATGTATCACTAGCCTGGGAAAAGATCAAATTTCAAAATCCAAAGTTTGGTTTCTATCAAATGAGTATTGTTTATACACTATTATGAAGTTGAAAACGATAAGTTGAACTTGATAAAATGAAATGATAAAATGATAAGTTGTAAGTTGGGGACTGTTTGTGTATTTGATCCTTACAGTAATTCTAAATTAAGCAGAGAATATCTTATTTCCATTTCAAGGTTAAGAAGATTAGAGAACAGGATGACTAAGTTATTTGTGTCAAATTTCCTAGGCATAAGTGGACGAGCCTACGTGGGAACTCAGACTTCGTGGCTCTTAGTCTGATACATTTCTTTCCACTCCCTCATATTCGACAATATTTTGATGATATATTCAGAGATATTAGGATAAGAAAGAAAGAGGAAATATGGAGAATGTTCAAAATAGAGTCATATATTCAGAAACATGTAGAGAATGAAAGGACACTAAAGGTATCGAAAGGGAAATTTAAACTGGTGTTGACAAAAAAAGTAAGTACAAACGTTTGTAACATGTTACAGATTGTAAAGTTTTTTCTCATATATATTTTTTTTGGCCTCATGACAATTCTGATGGCCAGATGAAGTGTGCACTTTTGCTATCATTCCCAATTTACTTAAACGTAGAGCAATATAAAAATGTTCTCACAAATAGGAAGTAGTGACAGTTGAAATTAGACAAAAGTCTAATGAATAAAGATTTTTTCCATGCCTTTCAATTTTCCTACCAATGTGAAAGATGCTTGAGAATATATCTTTTATAATTTCATTAGGAAATAAATGCTGAGAAGGCTTAGAAAAGGAAGATAAAATTTAAACACTTATTAAACAAATATTAGTGTGTGCGATATGGAGAGCTGGACTGAGTTGGTGTGGCTCTGGGTGTAAAGGATTCACCTGAAGATTGTTACTGACACAAAGTAAAGGAGAATGTGCACAGAAGATAGTGGCTGGCTGTTTCCCAGGAGAAGCTCTGCTGTGGCTGGTTTACCTGAAGGGAGAAACTGTTCCCACAGTTCCCCAAGAGCTGTGGCTGTTCTTGTTGCAGAAGGAGCTCAGGGGCTTGCTGTCATTGAAGATGTCTGGCGTTTGCTTCGGGGGAGCTCTTCATCTCTGCTGAGAGCATTGTATCCTTGCTCTGGTATAGATTTCTTCAGGCTTTTAGTGCAGACTCAGATATACAGGGGATGTCGTTGTGGGCTCCCAGCCCTTGATTGGATCTTTCAGGTCTCCAGTGCGTAGATAGACATTCTGCACTCTTCCTGCAATTTGGCTTGTGTGTCAGTGTTGTAACTTGTACTTGTTCTGTATTGAATCTGCTCTCTGGCAAACCATCGACTCTGGAAAAGTAACTAATGCAAATACTAATAAGAAGAGGGTATGGCAAAGAAATATCTTCAGAAATGCATAGCAAACGGTCCGTCTAGTTAGCAACTGAGTACTAATTAGCAAGTGCACGTGAAAAACTACTCGATGACAGAGGAAAAAGATCATTCCAGGATTAGAGAAAACAAAATCTAGAGCTCTCTCAGGAGGGGAAATAGCTTGTGCTCCCACCAGTCAGTAATTCGTTTAGACTTCTGAGAAAGATATTGACCCAGCAGTGGCACAATGAACCCCAAAGCCTGCTTTAGTCCACCTAGCAAAGCTTAAAAACAAAGCTTGAAAGGATGAGTCTATTCACAAGTAATTATTTCCCCAAGTAAAGAGTAAGAGTGTTATAGAAAATTTTTTAAAAATGCATCACCCAACAAAATAAATATCTGATGTCTACTATATACTAAAAAATTACCAGATATACAAAGAAATAGGAAACAGGACCCATAACGTGATGAAAAGTCCTTTAAAAGAAACTAGGGTTAGGGAAGTAAAAGGCCTACCAAAAAGAAAAGCAGACTAAGTATACTAAGCAATAATACCCCCTGCCCCAGTACTGAGGATTGAACACAAGGCGTTTACAGTATGCTACATCCCCAACACCCCCTCTTTTGGTATTTTTAAATTTCGAGACAGGGTTTTGTTAACCCACTAAATTACCCAGGTCATGCTCAAATGTGCAATCCTCCTGCCTCAGCCTCCCAGAGTGCTGGGATTATAAGCAAGTGCTACTACAACCGGCTAACAATAGTTTTCAAATTGTAAATCTCAGTGTCTTGAAAAGAAGACAAGTGATCCATGAGAAACAGGAAAAAACAAGCTGAACCCTAAAACCGCCTACTGGCTTGAGAAAATCTCTCCATCTCAGAGCAAGGAGGAAAAACGCAGGCACAGCCATATAGACTCTGTGCTGAGGCAACCACTCAGATTCCAGGTATTGAGGCAGCTACCGTTCCCAGAACAAAAATGGACATAAGAGAGCTAAGCAGAGAGGGAACCCCAGAGTCAATCCCTCCGAGGTATTCAGTAGAGCACTGACTAATCAGCAAGATCACCAAATGCACAGTGGGAAATACTTTGAGACCAAGGAGGCATCTGTCCTTCCTGAAACGATTAGAGAAAACTGTCTCCAGTGTTTCCACGGGGCCAGAAATAGTGCCCATTCCTGCCACTCAGGCCGAACGACATAAACACTGACAAGGCGCGGGGTAGAGCGCTGGAGGAGTCTTCCCGCAGTTAGTGAGGGATCGCTGGCCCTTGACTACATACAGTGCTTCTCGGTTTCCATCTACCCACACTTAATGACAAGCCTCAGAATGACTACACGGACCCCAATCACTCTACTGTATCCCAGAACGTAAGTCAAGAATATTTACAGAAATACAAAAAAAAAAAAGTCACAGTCCAATAACATAAGGTGGCTAATGCCTGGCGTTTAAAACACGAGGGCCTGCTAAGAAGCAAGAAAGAATGACCCATGAGGAAAAGGAAAATCCATCCATCAGGATTATGGATATTAGAATGACCAGAAAAGGAAATTAAAAGTTATATATGTCATATGTTCAGAAATACAGAGACTTGGACAATATAAAAGCAGAACACAAATTAAACTTTTGAGCTCGAGATGAAAACACATTAAATATGAGTAACAACAGATTTGACCTCATGAAAGAAAAGGTGAATGAACCTGAAAATGTACAGCAGAAACTATAAAAAGTAAAACAGGGAAAATGTTTTAAAGGCGAGAGCCTTGAGGAGCCACAGGACAACCATACCAAGACTTCTAGAAATATAATTTCAGTCTGTGAAATCCAAGTTTGGAAAGTAGAAAAAAATATTTGAAGTTAACAACCAAAGTGTTTTCAAATCATACACTGAAGATAAAGACTGTCAATGAACTCCACCCTAAAACAAACAAAAAGGGAAACCACAGCAAGGTGCACCACTATCAAATTGTTCAAAACCATTTCCTTTTGGAAAGAGTGTAAGTGAAAAGACGGGGAAGAGATACATTTAAAGGACCAAAAACAAACAAACAAACAAAGAAAAAGAAACCCCTAGGATTCTATGTCCGGTAAATCATCTTTTAAAAACAAAGATGAAGGGGTCGGGGATTTATCTCAGCAGTAGGTTGCTTGCCTAGCAAGTGCCAGGTCTTGAGTTTGAGCCCCAGCATGCCCCCCCAAATGAAGATGAAATACTTTTTTCACGTATAAAAGTTTGAAAAACTCATCACTTACCGAAGATTTGCACTAGAAGAATTGTTAAAGATTTTCAAAGAGGAAAAAATATGTACCAGATAGAAATAGGTATCTATACAAAAGAAAGGAAAACACTAAAAAGGGATAACTACATATATAAGAATTTTTTCTTAACTAACTTTGAAAAATAATGGACTGTTTATGCAATAATAACAATCAAATATTTATTGCTAATAAAGTAAGAGAGATGAAATGATACCATAAAAATACTTGATTCATCTAAAAAAAAAAAAAGCACGAAAGAGGTAAATGGAAGAAAAAAAACCAGATGCTACAAAAAAGAAAGCGTGGTAAAAATAATAAGGTGGTCCACACAAAACTGACAATATTGTTAATTCAGGTACTATATAAATTTATGTTTTATAAAATTTAGTGTATATTAAGTATAAATGTGTACCCTATATAAATGTATTATAATAAAAGTGTGGCATATAAAAATGTAGATTCAGAGAAATTATCAAGATAGATTGACAGAAAAGCAAGTCCTATGTATTTGCTACCTGCAAGAAATACAGATTCAATGTAAAGTTAAATAGGTTAAAAGTAAAAAGATGGAAAAAGATAGATGATGCTACCATTAATTGAAAGAAAACTTCAATGGATGTATTTATATTAAACAAAATAGATTTCAGAGCAAAGAATATCATTAGAAATCATGTCATGATGACAAAGGAGACATCCAAGTTGTAAATTATTTTTATTTAATGAATGAGAGGTAGCTAAAAATTTTAGAAACTGAATGAGAACCTTTTCCTTTAATTGTTTTGTTAATATATGGAGAATTAATGGTACTTGTTTATAACTCACTTAAATCCAGAATCCTAACTTTCGTCACAGAAAAGTTTTGAAAGTCTATTTGGAAGCTGAAAACATGATGTTCTTAGTCAGGTGTGATGACACACACCTGGAATCCCAGCACTTAGATGGCTGAGACAAGAGAGTTCTCAATTTAAAGCCAGCATGAGCTACACAACTAGTTTAAGGCTGGGCTTGGGATACATAGGGAAACCTTGATCCAAAAAAGCGAAACAAAGATAGCTTTATCCTGTGTATTCTAAGAAAGCAAATTTAGAACCTGACTGAGGTTAGAGGCAGGTGTGACCCCACTAGAACGAACAGCTCTCTAACACCCAAATCTGGCCGGAAATGAAGCAAGTATTTGCATTAGGGAGATTGTGTTGTACATCTCTGGGGATGCCCGAAAAACTACAGTTTACGCTTTCATATCCTATAAATGGGTGGATACTATCTAGACTAATGGTAGAACAAATGGATTTTAAGTCATAAAATTTGAATGCTATATAGAAATTAATCAGAACCAAAGATGAAAACAGTATACAGCTAAAAAGGTGATAAACACAGAGATTTGAAATTAAGCATTTTGCTCTTATAATCTAATAAATAAGGATTAATATCAATCAAAAATTTAATTTAATATCCATATGTAGGAAGCATGTTGAATTTTATTAATTGAAATGTTGAAACTCCTAGATAATGAAGGCAAGGAGAGAAAAATAGAATAAAAAGATTATTTCACCCTAAAATTTCTAGCAACCTAGTAAGGATGGAATATTTGTTTTGGAAAAAAAATGATTCAATAGAATATATAATAAATGTCATTAAATAAGCACAGGTGAGTGTCCAGGAAATATTATTTTTAGTCTGGGAGATAAACAATGACTGTTTAGTAAGCAAGTGGCCTTTGAATTGGGCCTTGAGGTTAAAGTATATTCTCAACTGTGGGTATGGGAATGTGACTAGGGTTTCAGCACAAGAGCAACACAAACAATGACCCGGAAACAAAATAATGTGGGGCCTCAGTGGAAGAACATGCAGTACTTTTCAACTGTAGTGGATGTATGAGGAGGAAAATAAGGGGGAACATTTTAGAACAATAGAATTTGAAAATCACTGACACCCAAAAGCATCACCCACGAATGAAGAGCCGAATGTCTCATGCGTGGCTGGTGGAAATGAATGATCACTCTACACAATAGGTTGGAAGTTGCTGAGTTCAAACACCCAACAGTTATACTCCTGGATATTTATCCTAGAGAAATGAAGATTTACATGCACAGAAAAGCCTACAGATGATTATGGTAGTAGTCAAAAGTCGAAAACAACCAAAATGTCCTACTGCGCCATTGTTATCTTATTCAGTAACAAAAAAGCAATGGACTATGTATATCTGTAACAATTTGGATGGATCTCAAGGGCAGTATGCTGGATGAAATGAGCCCACATATAGGTCACGTGGAATATTTCAATTTGTATAACGTTCTTGAAATTGCAGTGACAGATTGGAGGTGAAAGTGGAGACGATCTTGGGTGTGACTGTATAGAGGGAGCATGATCATACTAGTGTTGGAAGATTTGATGACTTGAGTACAGAGGTAATTATACCAATCTATTAATGCAATGGAATGACACTGAGTCTACACATGCATTATATCAAAGTCAATTTCCAGATTTTGATTTTATACTATAATGATATAATATTTAAGTATCAGAGAGCACTAGATAAAGATTACACAGGACTTCTTTGTACTGTTTTGCAAATCCCTGTGAATCTATAATTATTTCTACAGTAAAAGGTTTTGAAAAAGTAGATTACAGAATTTTGCATACAATTACCCTACAATATGACAATCTACCTTCTAGGTATTAACCAGGATAAATTAAAATTTATTTTCACATGACCTATAAAATGATACTTTACAACAATATTATTCATAATTATTAAAAATTGGAAACAATACAAAAACACACCTATTGACAAACTTGCTGCTCAAAAATAAAAGGAAATGAGCTACTATATCTGTCATAAAATGGATGAACCTCAAAACCAGTATTCTATAAGAAAGAATTACTTACTCTACGATTTCGTTTATATGACCTCTTCAAAACAACAAATTTGAGAGGGAAGATCAGCCGATTTATATGGATGGGAGACCAGGGTGGGATATTTATGGGGACTTCCTGGGATGATGAAACTGTTCTATACAAGGATTGTGTTGACGATTATGTAGCAGATGATTCTGTCAAAACTCATGTAATTGCACACCCCAAATAGCGTGTTTAACTTTTATAAACTTTATCTTAATATACTTTAGAAAAAACATATATGATATCAAACTATTTTAAAAATATTGTATTTTATGCATTGAGACAAGCAGATTTTTAAAAAATCTTAACATTTGTTATCTCTGACTGGTAGGTGGAATTACTTACAAATTACTTTTCTCTTCCTACTTTTCTGGTTTACTAAAATTTCTGTATGACGTAGGTATTATTTTTAAGAATATGAAGGCTATTTTTTTAAAAAAGGAATTAGATATTTTTAGAGCTGAATAGAACATTGGAAATCATCCAGCTCCTCCCCTGATATGAGTTCTCCAGAGAAACAGAACTAATATGGGTATATAAATATGGATGTGTATGAATTTCTTTACATGTGGTTCGCATGATCATAGACACTAAAGAGTCCCCCCAGGAAACCATCTGCAAGCTGAAGAGCCACAGAAGGTAGCAGCATGGCTCAGCCAAGAAGCCAGAAGCCTTGGAGCCAGAGAGGCCAGTGGTGTAGCACCCAGTCCCAAGCCAAAAGCCCACGGGCCTCACCAAGAGCCAGTGTTGCAAGGTCCAGCATTCAAAGGCCAAAAACCTACAATCTGATGTCAAAGGACACCAGGTCACACCATCTGGAAGGAAAAACCAGAGAGAGAGCCAGTGAGAGCTGCTCACCCACATTAACAGTAGCTCTGCCCCGCTCAGTTCACTGACCCATACACTGATCTTCTCTGGAAACATCTTCACAGACATGTAGACATAGCACCTTATCAGTTCTCCAGGGATCCCCCAGCACAGGCACGCTGACACCCAGAATTAATCTTCACGTTCCCTTTTGTTTGCAGGTGAAACTACAAGGGCTAAAACAAATACAAGGACTTTTTATAATCATTTCAAATTTAAACGCAAGCTACATGTGCCCTCAGAACTGAATTTTCCTGAGACGTATGATCCTGCTACAAATATCATGATGTATTTCGACTGGAGAAAGGAGTGATTTTCATCTTTCCAGAACTCCCATTCCATAATTCCACAGGAAAGCGTTTGAGCCTATACCAACCCCTGCAGATGGAATCCAGACAGGGCCTGGACAGAGGCTGGTCCCCTAATTTGCACTACGGAAGATCAATGGCTGTTTGGAAATGCGCAGTTTGCAAGCATTTTGATCTCAACTGATCCATCACAAGAGTATCACCCACTGGTCAGGAATGTTCAGCAGATCGGGTGATAGTATGAGAAAGCTAAACTGACCATCATCAATGGTCACAGTTCCTGTCATTCATAATGAAGGCTACTTGAGAACCAGAAGGAAATACAACTTAGGATTTAAATGTTGGACTTTGGAGCAATGCTGTCTGTTTTAAATATTGACTTTTTGCTATGTGACTGTGGACAAGTGACCTACACACTATTGCAGTTTGTCACCACACCACTAAACTGAGAATTATAAGTGATTACTACAAGTATTAAACACATTAATTCATTTAAAGTATTTAGATGATGGTTGGTGCATGAGGAGTACTTAAAGTTAACTGTTATTGGAAGTCTCTCTATATTTTTCTGTTGACTACTCTAAAGTGGAGATACCAATGTGGAAATCCACCTGTAGGTCCCTTGAAGCACTGTGTATTTTATGGGGAAGGGCCACAAAACAGTGCCTGACCTTTGGGATACAAACTAATGGCCTGCAGAAGAGAGGAATATTTTATTCGTTGATGCTCCTTCCCTTGGATAGCTTATTGTAATCCAGGTGGTAGGGCTTGGCAAGAAATTGGGTCACCTTCAGTGAACAAAAATCACACATACCTGGATGAACTGACAGGTCATTTGAGCCATGAAAAGTAACATCTTTTCAGATAGGTCAGAAAAATCAAACAGTTCATTGCAAGCACTTAAATGTTCAAACATTTCCCTTCTTTGAAAGAGAAGACTTGTCTTCTTCCGTAGGTGTAAGGAAAAAATGCCTTTATATGTTATTATCCATCCTTCTCACATCTCTAAATCTCTAGCAAGGTCATGAATGTAGTCAAAATGATACTTGGCATGGGATTAGGAAGTCTCTGTTATAATTACAGCCTTCACTTTTAGTTGAAGATTAGACTGACTGCAGAATAAACTCTTAAATTACAGTGAGGTGAGGCACATTGGAAATGGACAAAGGAGACAAAAATAAAGTGGACAAATTAAACTGTACTCATCAAGTATATCAGCTAAGGTAATAAAGATATTGCCTAGGGATGCAACAATATGTACAACATAGTGGTATTCAGTATATACTGAATTAATTGATGATCCATTTGACCATTATACTGTTAACATAGATAGGGAATAACTGAAAAGGAATTCAGAAAGCAGGAAATGTGGAATCCTAAGACTAGCAGCCTCAACTTGTCTACATGATTTCAGATACATTATTTACCCAATTTCTCTTTTATAAAATATTTTACCACTTACCTATCAGTTTTTGTCATGCAGATGTGATTATTCAATACAAGTAGAGATACTTCTTGAGCTCTAAGGTGCTAAGTAAAAATGGTCTCCAAGGCTGGGTTTGGAACAAGCTGACATTGTGCGCTGAGGAGCCCCAGCTCCTATCAGTGTACTTACAACGCTGTAACAAGGCCTGCTCGTTATATCTCAAAGTCTTAGAAAAGGAGGCGGTTGCGGGAACCAGCAGAAGGAAGAAACAGCTGACACTTTTCTTCTCTGCACCTAGATTAACTAACGTATGCAATCTTAAACTAAAGCGAGTCCTTAAAAAATGAGATTTGTTGTCGTCTAGGTGTGGTTGCGTATGATGCCACTGCTCTGAGGGTGGCTGGCAGCAGCACCAGGCTAAATCCACTGTGGGTGTGGAGACATTCAGAACACAAGTATCACTCCACCCTGTTGTCATGTTGCCTAATTAGCTGATGTGTGGAAAACAACCCTTGGGAGTCGGAGTGATCTTTCATTTACAGTCATGATGCAATAGAGAAATGGCAGCCTATTTATGGCGGAAATGCTGCATATCCTCCGAGGTCCACTTTCTGAAGAGAGACGAGTGTAGTAGTCCGTGCTCTACACCTCCCAGGGAAGCTAATTCTTGATTTCTTACACACTTACCTTACATTTATGAGCTCAACAAAAAGTGCTAATATAATCAAAACTTCTTAAAGACAGGTCTCCTTTCCAGGAAAAAATATGTCATTATTACTTTAGAACGAAACAGCTGCTTTTGCTAGATCATCCTTTCTAGTTAAGCAGTGAATATGGATGTAAGGATGAGCCCCATGAGACAAAAAAAGAATGAGGGAAACTCTCTCAAATTAAGCTCGGATGCAAAAATACATTCGACTCAGCCTTCTTGAGTGTATAGTCTTTAGCAAGCTCAGCTCTCAAAGAACCAGGGATAGATTCATAAACAGTGTTTGGAGCTTGTATGGGCCTTAATATATTCTAGTATGTTTAAATCATGAAAAGAGGGAGTCATTCATTTGAGGACAAACAGGTAGAAAATGGCAGAGGTGGAACGTGTTCCATTTTTCCAGGCTCCCAGGCCTGTATAGTTGTCCCAGATCACAATTGCCTTTTCAGTCACAGACTCAACTTGTACCTGATTCAGAGATTTTTTTCTCTTTCATCATTCTGTACTCCAGGGAACACATTCAAATTCATTAGAAGTTTGACTTCTAATTGACCTTTACATTTTTCTGAGCTTTACTCCACTGGCCTTCAACTAGAACCTGTGTTGTCCCTGGGGGGACATCTGGAAATGTCCAGAGACACATTTTTTGGTTGTCAAAATTAAAGTAGTGTTACAGCTTCTAGTGAACAATGACCAGAGATGTTGGTAACCATCCTACAGCGGATAAGAGGCCCCCTCCAACAATGAGTAACCTTGTTCAAAATGCCAATAGAAAGACTCAGAAACCCTGCTCTAGGCTTTTTAACCAGGAATAGTTTCAGAGGTTCAGTAATTATCTTGGTGATCAGTCAATTCTGCAACAAAGAATTCTGCTGTTACTCAAAGACCATTTACCAGAAAAGGGAAGTGACACTTATTTTTGAATGATGGACTAGATTGGTTGTTTCCTACCTCCAATTTGAAAAATCAAATATTCACTCTACTGAAGGCAGATTGCACAAGCAAACCCAGATCCCCCCAAGAACCCATGTTGATTCAAGATCAGATCACTTTCTAGAGAAGAGGTACAATCGTGGACCTTCCACCTGCTCGGTCTGCCCCTCTCCTCTGTGTTTTGCACTCATCAGTGTGTCACTGAGCACCTCCTGTGTCCCTCCAGATCTAATCTGCTGGCCCTTCCTTTCCGGAGATCTTTGAGTGGCCTCTCACCTATGCTGAAACTTTTCCAAACTACAGTGGAACTTACAGTTTGTCACATTTGAAACCTTGTTTTTATTTCTGCCTCTTCACTTTCATGAGCATGATCTGTGTAAACTCCGCACACCAACCCTACACTCTTAACTTTCTCTTTAGAAACTTCCAAGGTGTCATCTTGTCTATCTCCAGCACTTGGAATGCTTCTGTCTTTACTGCACCTAATGTAATGCTTAAACAAAAAAGTTTGATTAAATAAAATTTTAATATAATCATAATATATATAACAGAAGTGTTTTGTTTTCAAGGAAAGATGGGGGAAACCACCTCCTCCTTTTATCACAAGTGCAAGGAAACTAACTTTTCAAATCACCAGCATTTAGCACAGTGGGTTCATTCAAAGAAGTAGAGTTTGTTATAGAATTTAGAGTTTGTTATAACTCGATATTAGAGTTTGTTATAACTCGATAGCTTGACATTGGTAGCCAAGTTTATAGACCAGCTCTGGATTTCTGCTGCAAGTGATTTCTCCGGCAGCCCGTATTGATAGCCTGGCAATCAGTGCTGTTAAGAAAAACTGGCTCGGGGCAAAGTCTTTTTCTGAGTTGTCAGGAGAAATTCCATTTCCTCCGAGGACAGAGATGCCTTATTTACATTACATATAGAATAGACTAAATGGCTTCTCATTTCAAACAATAATAGTAACAGGAATTGTGTCTCTCATGACGCCTCACCTAGATGGGAAATTGCCCCATCTAAGTTCTCTGAGGAAGAGGCGGCTCGGATGGTCCTCTGAACATAAGGAGTCATGGCCAATAACCGGGCCAGGGTGGAAAGGTGGCCCAAAGGCAGGCAGTCCACGGGCTGAAGATGTCATGTGCAAAGACTTCCACTTGATACGAGCAGTAGACAGTCTTTCAGCTAACAATGAGCACTAGGATGTCTTACTAGAATTTGAACAATGCAATATGAAGAAAAATCAACAAATGTCCACCGAGAAAGAAGCGAGAGAGTATTGCTGAGGCCAAGAGAGTAGTGGAGTCAGGAGAGCTGGTGGAAAGGTAGCAACAAAGATGCAGGAAGGGCTGTCAATGATGGTGGTCCTGTTGACATATCCCTCTCCAAAATATGAAATCAGGCGTGATGGTGCACTCCTGTAATCTCCGCATTCAGGAGGCTGAGGCAGGTGAATCACTGCCAGTTTGAGACCAGCTTGGACTACATTGTGAAATCAGGACCAGCTTGAACTTTATAACAAGAATCTGTCGCAAAATATATGGATTTGAAAATCGGAAAATTACTGAATGCCAGAACATGTGCACATCTCCCAACACACTTGAGTTCTCCTTTTGTGACTATGCACCAATTGTAATGAAATACCAAAAACTTGAAGACATTTTGTTTTTAAAGTGTAACACAAAACACATAATACAAGCTTTTGCCATGTTTTCAGAAAATTTTAAGTGTACAGTTACAAAGGGTTGTTAGCTAGAAGCATATTATTCTACAGCAGATTTCTATTACTTTTAATCTTACGTGACTGAAACTGTATGCCCAACGAACTGTAATTCTCCACTTTCCCATCTCTCATACCCACACAACCACCATTCAACTTTCTGCCTCTAGGAGTCTACTTTATACACCTTATATGAATGGAATCCTGCATATTTGCCTTTCTGTGACTAGTTTATTTCACTCAGAATAATGTCTTTGAAGTTCATTTATGTTGTAGCAAAAAATAATTTCCTTCTTTTTATGGTGAAATATTCCACTGTCTGTATATGTCACTGTGAATCTCCTTGGATCCTTCTTTCTTATTGTTCCATGTCATTCCCCTAAGGTAGCTAGGGTAAGAGCTCTTCTCCTTGAGATCTAGAGGACTAACTAACATAATGTTTCACAACTGTCACCTGGATTAATATTAACAATGAACCTACAGGTATTATTACCTTCATTTTAAAATTTGAACCAAAGGCTCAAGGGGTGATTTTCCTTGTCTCAAATCGTGAAACTAGACAGTGGCATGGACAAGTATGCCCACAGGGTTATGCCACTCTGCTCTGTTCTTCAAGTTTGCTTCATTCCTTCATTCATTAATTCTGGTACTGGACACTGAACCCAGGGCCTTCCTTCTGAGCTGTAACCTCACCTTTTGTTTTTTCATTCTGAGACAGGGTCTCACTAAGTCACTAAATTGCCCAAGCTGGGCTTGAACTTTTGATCTTCCTACTTCAGCTTCCCAGAGAACTAGCATTACAGGCATGCAACACTACGCCCAGCCCTTCGAGCTTTAAAGTTGCAAAAGTTTGTGATTCCCACATCTCTAACTGAAACTACTTTTCAAAATATTAGCATAACTCTAACCCATCCTTAACAAGCAAAGAATATTTCGTTTGTCCTTCTGTGGGAGATGGATGAAAAACATAATGTTGTTCCCAATGCGTAGATGAGAAAACTTAAGATCCTACCCAAACTGGAGACTGTACAAAGAAAACCAAGGAGAAGACAATGTCCTAGCCACCTTCTGTACTCCTCAAGGGCATGAACTTCAACCTACAGCGAAATAATAGGACTGATCACATAAACTAACATGGGGATTAAAGTGAAATGAAACTTGGTCCAATAACTGGCAAAATTTTCAATACATTATTTTTTTCTTGCCCTTCATCTCACCCCACTTCAAAATGTTAAATATGCAACTATCTTGAAAATTCATCAAAAATCTCCATCATCAGATTATATTGTGAATTGCACAAGGTATGATTCACCCTATAGGAGTTCCTATTTAAAGAATGTCATTTTATCCAGGACTACTCATGTTTATTTATACTCACTTACTAATTTATTTCCACTCCACCTTGTTCTAACAAGCATCTGAAGCAGACAACTCAACGCTTAAATCCAATAGGCTAGATAGAAACTGACATAAACATGATAGAGTTCACTCTTTCAGCAGTTTTCCAAGGAACGACTATTTGTGAAAAAGGAAGGGCAGGCTGAGGTACAATGATCTGGAAACCAGATATATTTAGAATTGGGTCCTGGGGCTGGGGATTTAGCTCAGTGGTTACAGTGCTTACCTTGCAAGCACAAGGCCCTGAGCTTGATCCCCAGCACCAAAAATAAAAAATTTAGGTCCTGATTTCACCATTCAAACAAGCTAGATCCTAGGAAAACTGCCCCCCTCTGAGCCTCAGTTTCCACATCTGTGAAGTGAGAAAGACTGGTTAATGGCATCATTTTATAATGGAAAGTCATTATGGGGTCACAGTATGAAAGAGTCTGCCACTATCCTAACATCAAAGTAGAGAAGCATTCCATCAGCTGCAAGGAATCCAGGGATCTCTCCTGCGCACCTGGCTTCAGGGACTAACCCCTCGTCTAGATTCCTTTACCATGCCCATATCAACAAAATCACATTTTACACATTATTTTAATTATGCAATTATGAATTATGAATTGATTTTTTTTCTTTCCCATGATGTGTACATAACAAGGCAGACTCAATGTCTCATATCTGTCCATAATCATGCTACGTTCCTAAAAACAGTGAACACTTGTTGATGGGAAAATTCTCCTCTTTTGTCTTCCTAAAATTTTTAAATTGAAATTTTAATTTAAATACCTGGAACATGTTTAAAAATTTAGATATTGCCTGGTGTAGGAAGAAAAGTCTCTATCAGTAATATTGGTCCAATACATTATTTAAAGCATGTTATTCTTACTTATTCATACCTCAAACATTCCCGAGAAGTGTTTTTGTTTGCATCTCACAGCTCACTAGGGTAGCGCCAATAAGTTCAACTTCAAGATAAAAGTTCTAGAAAATACCACAGTCAAGGCTACTCCAGTAATACTCCAACTCTAGGTTTGGACTCTCTCCAATCCTAAGTATCTATATGAGCAAGTTACTCTTTTTTCTTTCCAATAGTGGGGATTGAACCCAGGACCTTCCGCTCGGCTGCGGCCTCAGCACTTTATTTTTTACTTATGTTTTATTTTGAGACGGGGTCTTCCTAAGTTGGCAAGATCGGGCTCAAACCTGCAAACCTCCTCTCTCCGCTTTTACAGGCACGACCAGCACTCACAGCAAGTTAATTATTTTTAATTTAATATCTACTTTCCCCTCACATCCCATTTGAATCTTTTCTGTCTCTTGAAATCCAGTCAAAGCTCTAACACCTTCCAATTTTGATTCACAAGTTTGGTTCAAGAACTCAGTTCTCTCCACAATCTGGTCACAAACTGAACTGAAAGAGAACCGAATGAAATTTCCTCAAAAGGTCAACATTGAATGAACCATTAAATTTGATTCAGTTCTTGTCCAACTTGGTTTGCGACCAGCATCATGGCAAGAATCAAGTTGGTGAACCGAGGTACCACTGTAATCTCTTCCCCAAAACATTTAACAACACGTTTGTCGACCATGTGACACACACACACACACACACACACACAACACACACACACACAAACACACACACCCCAAAGGACTTGTTCAAACATTCCAACATAAACTAAAAAATTCAAAGAACTTTAGAATGGGCCATCTATGACTTTTTAAAGGTAATAAAAAGAAAAGGCCTGACAGAATAACTTCGAGTTCCTACCCATTTCCTTTTGTGAAAAAGGAACTGATATTTGCTCTTCCATTAGCTGCTGCCTCACTGACCAGCTTCTGCCGCTCTCAAATCTGAAAGTGCTGAGGCGGGCATGGGGGGCCACACCTGTAATCCCAGCACACGGGAGGCTGAAGCAGGAGGCTTGCAGGGAGATGGAGGCCGGCCAGGGATATATAGTAAGTTGGAAGCCAGCTGGCACTACTTAGGGACCCTGTCTCAAAAAAAAAAAAAAGAGAGAGAGAACTTAACAAATCTGAAAATGTTGCTCAGTCTACACTCATGCAACATTCACAAGCAATGAGGCACAGAATACAGACTTTAAAACTAGACAGATTAGGGTGTGAATCCAGGACTTTTTTGTTTTGGGAACATTCAAAATAATCTCTGTTAACCATTTTGAAATATTCAATTACCTGTAGTCAACTGTAGTTATCACACTGTGCTATAAAAGCATTAGAAGTTATTCCTCCAACCCAGCTGCACCCTTGTACACATTAACCATACTCTCTCTACCCGGCCTCCCTTCTTCCCTTCCTGGGCTCGGGTCACCACTCTTACAGTCTCTCATCCTTTGAGATCAGCTTTAGCAGCCACATGTGAGTGATGCTAACATAAAGTATGTGTCATCTTATTCCTGATTTAGTTCCCTTAATGTCCTCTAGCTCCACCCGTGTTGTTGCAAATAACAGAATTTTATTCTTCTTGTAGCTAAATACTATTCTGTGCGTATATTTATCATATTTTCTTTATCTATTCATCCAATGATAGATATCTAGATTGATTCCATACCTCAGGTTTTGAGAATTATGGTGTAAAAAGCATTCAAATACAGATATCTCTTTGAAATACTCATTTTCTTTGGGAGTGCAAGATCACATGGTAGTTCTGTTTCTAGCTTGTTGTGGAAACTTTATATTGTTTCTCATAAAGACTGTACTACCAAAATTTATGTTCCTACCAAAAGAGTATAAGAGTTCCACTTTCTGTTAATTGCCAGCATTTGGGGGGTTTGTGTTTTATTTTGAAAGTTACTATTCTAAAAAGGGTGAACTACTTCACTATTTGCATTTCCCTGATGATGAGTGGTATTGAACTGTTTTACAGATATTTGTTGATCATTTGTATACCCTATTTTAATAAATATCTATCCAAGCTGTTCTCCCTCAACAAATATTTTAAACGAGTAGATTTTCAATTCTTTTACTTTACTTCTTTGTGCTAATGAAATAGCACAAACGTACTATCTTAAACATACAAATCAAATCATCATAGCACTCTCAATAAAAGAAAATAACACTTAATGCAAAAGAAAAGAAAGTGGTGAGATTACCCATGTATTATCCATGATGTAGCTATTTAGACTTGAGACCGCCAACTCTCCAATTCGAACTTCCTGTTACTACACTCTATACTACAAAATGTCTCTACCTTTAATTCAGCTTCCCAAACCGGTAGTCTAGGATTCTGGTCTGATCCCTCTCTAATTTTTCAGTGAGTCCTGGCTATTCTCCTCTACCACGTTCTGTAGGCTTCTTCAGTGCTTCCAACTGAAGCGCTCTGCCAGCTTCTCTCATCTGGACTGTGCATCTGGCTTCTTCCTCAGCTTCCTCGTCATCATTTGAACATTTGTCATACAACAGCCTACGTTTTAAAAATACAGATCAGAGTAATGAAACTACATTCTTAGAGCCTTCTGATCGTTTTCCATCAAACCTCACAAGAAGAATTAGACTCAAATTCCAGCTGTGATCCCCAAGTTGCTAGTGAATCTATCCAGTGTCAACCTGAACTGTTGTTTTTTCTCCAATCCTCTTCTTGGTCTTTCAACATGCTGAGCTCACTTCACTTCTGCATCTTATACCAGATGTTCCCTTTTGCCTAGAAAGCGTCTCCCCTAGATTTGTGAATGGCCAGTTCCTTTTCATTATACACAGATCAACTTAAGTATTATTTTTTCAAAGATAGTTTTCTTTGCAACAAATTCGAAGTCAGACTCTACTGTATGCCCAAGCCCCATCGCTTCCTGTTACATAGTTTATTTTCATTTCCTTATAGAAAAAACTGGGTTCCCCTTTTTATTAAACTGTTTTCCTCTTTACTATTTGTCTTTCTGCCTAAAATATAATCTCCAAAAAGTAAGAATCTCACATTAGAAAGAACTCTATGTTCCTGAAAATACATATTATTTTACTTTATGAAAAAATTTTTCATTATTACTGCTCCTATCACTATTTTTGTTGTTATTTTAGTGTCTGACTTGGGAATCTCTACTTGGTTTTTCCTTTTTCAGACCAAAAATGATATTCCTCCTTTATATAAATATAATAACTTCATACATCCATACTTTGTAATTCTCCCATTAAAAATATATACACATATACATATATATTAATTTGCTATTGATGCTTTTGAGTCTCAAATCTCATGATATCACCAGCCATCTTTTCATAAATTGCCATGTTTACATAGCAATAGGCCAAAGATATCTTTGGAATCTCTGCCAATACTTAATCTGCCTTATCTTATTTAAATATCCTCACCAACCTAAAGAGGTAAATATCATGATGCCTATTTTGTGGAAAATAGTTAACCTTTTTTCACCAATTACTCTGTGCCAGGCACCACTACAAATATTCTCATATTAACCAGTCTTAATAACAACCCATTTTACAGGTCAGGAAGCCAAAGAGCTGAGAAATAAAATAACTTGTCTGAGATTTTACTCATATTGTTAGTGGTAACATGGAGATTCAAACTCGGAGCATCTGAATCAAAACCTATTATCTCAACTTTTATGTTCTACTGATTTCTTCTCTGAGGAAATTTATTTAGGAATAGTTTGAGGAATTTAAGAGTAAGTGGCAGAATATAGTTTGAATGAAAAATGTATACATGAGCCTAATCCTTTAAACTATTTAGTTTATTCCAAAAAAAATTTAGTGCCATATCCACCATCGTGAAAAGTTTTATGACTAGATAGGTTTCTGGAACTCAAGGCTCCCATTCTCAGGCCACTGGCCATCCTTGTTTAACTACCCTACTCCACCCTCTACTGAAAATACCCCGTTCTATGGCTGTTCACTACTGCTGCTTACACCAACCTTTGTCTAAGAAAATATGGAAACAGTGGACTGGTATAGAAACAGAAATGCAGTGAGAAATTGGATTCACAGGAGCACAAGATGACAAAATTCTAGGAAGAGACAACAGCATCAATAGCTGTCACTGGCTGAGCACGCCCGTGTTCCAGGAGCTCTGAGGACTCTGTGTGCACCTCATTCCATCCCTCGTGACAACCCTGTGAGGTAGGTAGTACTATTTCCACCTCCACATGGGAAACGCAGACTCGGTATCTTTAAGCAACATACTCAAGTTCTTACATACAGATGTGAAGGACCAGAATTTGAATACCAGTTTGTCTGACCCAATATACTGTTCCTAAGAACTATACATACAAATGGCCAACAAAATCATGCAGGAGTTTTGCATAGAGTTTTATTTTAGTCTTGTTTATCAATGATTTTTAAATTGTGATGTGGGTAATTCAACTTAGTAAATTGTCTAGAAAGAATGCTGGATGTGGGAGAGCTCAGAAGTCAGTGAGGGCACCCTAAGCTCGAACACTGTTCTTTGACTTACACAATACAGGTGCATAAAATGTTCCCTGACCAGACATGCAATGTCTAGGCTCCCACTGGATTACACATTCAAAACTGTCATTCCCAGTATTGTTATGGTGTCATGGCAACAGATTCAGGTCAAAATTCCTGCATCTTAATTCTTGCAAAACAGCGGAAACAGCTTTTTATTGACTCTCAGAATTCAGGAAGTCCTGAAAATTCATCTAGCCCAATCCTTCTCATTGTGTAGGGCAGGAAATCAAAATCCTTTTGGCATTAAAACACCAGATAGCAACTTCAATGAATCTCAGAGATATATGAAAGATGTCATAGTGAAAACAGCCAGACACGAAAGACTACATGCATATAATACCCTTTCTATAAAGTTCCAGACAGGTGAAACACCTGCGGTAATAGAAGTTCAAACAGTAGTAACCTAATAGGCATCCTATTACCCAACAATTCCACACTTGATTATATTCCCAACCCAAATTTATGCATAAGGTCACTAAAATAAGTGCACTAAAAGTCTACAGCACATTATTCATTAACCTTCAAGAAACTACCTAGAAACTACCTAAACATCCATTAGCTGCAGAATGGACATAATATATTCATATAAGAGAATACAGTACAGTACAATAATGAGAGTGAATGATGAAGAAATGTGAGCACTAACCTGGACATCATCTAAAATGATATTGAATAAAAGAAACAAAACACAAATGTTAAATAATAGCATAATTCCTATTACATAAAGTTCATCATAAGGTAAAACTCTCCTAAAATATTATACATCAAGAGAGTGGGCATCCTTGAGAAAAGTAGTAACTGGAGGGATCATCAGGAAATATTGGCTAAACAAACATGTTTAGGTTTTGGAACCTAATTTAAAATCTGTCATAGGCATCTTTATGTATTATAAACTGATTACGAACTTGTTCAAGTCCTTCTTATGATAGACTGTAACTTGGGTGCATGGAGAGGAATGACTTGATGCAAAGAATAACTGTTGTGACTGATTGAATCAGGAGCTTAATTTTTCATTCAGACCAGAATACTTTTGTTCTTAATTTAAAATATAAATTAAAAATAAAAAAATCTGGAGAATATAAAATATTGTTAACACATCATATTTATAATCAAATTAATGAAATAAAATTCAATAGGTAATAATGTATAACATCTAGAATTACTGTAGTTTAAATAAGGTAACTTTCCAACTCAGAGTTCCTAGGTGTTGCCCTTCCAAGTTCAGTAATCATTATTGCAAAGACTTTGATTGGCCTTTATCAGATATATGGGTTTAGAGGCACAATTAGTATATAATTATTACCAAAAACCCTATTATCCGAATTTCTAAATGATTTTAATCTCAATATAAAGAATCAGTGGCTACCCAAAAAAGTCAACATGAACTTTGAGCTTTTGTTCACTGTAGCATACCACTGGAATACAGGAAGTAAACGTTGTATTGTGGTAAAGTCTGTTGAAAGGAATGCACCTAAAATACTGTGTTCGATTGTAGGCTCCATGCAAATAAGTTCCAGATGAGTGAGGATTCCACAAAAGAGATTGGAAAGTGCTTCCTATAAAATAACTGAAAAAAATAGAGAAACTGAGAGAAGAGTACCTGAAAATACTGAAAATTCATCCAGGTAGATTTGGTGGTAATTACTTTCATCTGTGTGGCTGATGCTAGTAGAGTAGGACTCCTGGATAGATGTTAAGTAGATACCACTTTTACCATATTGTGAAGAAAAGAAGGTAATCCAAGATGGAGGTAATCCAAGATGGAGGTAATCCAAGATGGAGAGACCTGATGGAAGAAGTAATGTAGTGCCTTATTCTGGAAAGATAATGAGGAGGTGATTTTATCAGTAATTGAAAAGTTGAAGTTGATGGCATCTAAAATCATTTTTTCCACCTCTAAGACTCATATTTCTATAAGAGTATGCTCCTGAGAGTGGGCTTTGACTTTGGCACTTACAGCTTCTCCCGCCGGTCACTTTACTAGGGAGAAACCACCTTGGACAAGCCTTCACTTCTCTCCTCAGTCAACATATTGGGGACAATTTAGCTTTCTCACAGCATAACAACAAAAAAAGTGCAAACAGAAAAGTTTTGAAAACTGTAACATAAGTCTCTTTGTTACAGTTCTTATTTAAGGAATTGTACTTGTTTCAGGAAAAAGACAAAGACTAGCTGAAAAGAGATGAGTGCCGGAGGATGTTGCTCAGGGGAAACTGCTCGCCTAGCACACTCAAGCCTTGGGCTCCATTTCCAGCACTGCCAACAATCAGGCAATACAAAATAAAAGGAGATATTTATAGAACTATCAAAAATACGAGTAGGAGGGAAGCAGCTGGGACTCTCAGGTGGAGTGTGGGTGGGAATTTCCTGAAATGTTATCTGGAGGAGGGAAAAGCATATCAGACATGGCATGAGGGAAGTTCAGTTGAGACATCGCTAAAGAGTAAGGAAGGTTCTTGTCACTCGAAGAACTCGAGCACAGCTGGCGCCACACCTGAAAGACACACGGGCAAGTGGGCCACGTGTGACGGAGGATTCATTTTAAAGGTTGGGGTTTTAGCATATTTAATGAAAATAAAGGTAATGGGAATAAGTTCAAATAAAGTAATATTTGTGAACCAATATCTTAGAGAATATATATGGGCAAGATTTCTACCTAACTGATAATTAATTTCTTCGTGCCGTATGACTTATCAATGTCTAAAGAGAAAATATTCTAAAACTCTAGTTACATATATGTTGCCCTCTTGAATAAAATATTATCCATATAATTTAATCTGTCTCGTATAAAATACACTCTAGATTTTATTGAGACACATGGGATTGTTACTAACGCCTTGGTATAAACTCAAATTCATATGTTCTTTTAGTTCTCCTATAACCTTTCTTTGTTGAATTTTCTACCTTAGCAACCTATATGCACAGCCACACCTTGTTTCTCATTATTATAAGGAATTTCTCCACTTCCAAGATGCAAAATTTAAAGTCCCTCTTCCGATTGTATCTTCTCCTATATTTCCCGTTCTATGACTCCCACTCAACTTGCTCCTCAGATTAGACACCACAAATTCCTTCTCTCTTTCCTATTTATAGAACTATCAAAAATATGAGTAGGAAGAAAGCATCTGGGATTCTCAGGTGGAAGGTGGTGGGAATCTCCCCAGGTATTATCTGGGGAGGGAAAAAAGGTAATGGGAATAATTTCAAATAAAGTGATATTAGTGAACTGATCCCTTAGAGAATATATATATATGGTCAAGATTTCTACCTAATTGAGAATTTGGTGCAATTCTCCCCTTCCTCTTATCTTTGGCTGCATATCCCTTTTTGCTTTTGGTCTGTCTTTACTCCAGCATAAATTCAATATTACCATGTGAGGTGTCATATCACCTTCAGTACCATATAAACTTGAACATCAACCACTTCTTGCAAAATGTCGGTGCTAGTCAATAAGGATATTTCCATAAGGGAGCATAGTATATACTTAAGGAAATAGGCTATGGATTCAGGCACACCTAATTTTGAATTCCAGTTCTACCATCTACTAGATCTACATCTGATGCCAGTCAGCTTCTCTGTGCCTGAGTCCTGTATGCATGGCACATGCATTGCTGTGGCCCCAGGTTAGCGCACACTGCCTGATAAGAGTGAGATGCACAATGAATTATCTGTTGAAAAGGGCCATTAATTTCAGGTAATGTTCTCTCTCTCTCTATCTTTCCCTGCCTCCCTCCACTTAAAAAATATGTCTACAATTTCAGTCAACTTTCCTTTCTCATTTTGCCTAGGACCAGAAGAATGACTACCATCTTGTAAATCTAATCTTTCCCCTCCGCTCTGCATTTCATCTCCTCCCATGTCTTTGAGGATCGCCTTATCAAATTTCCTCCAGGATTCTCAACACAACAAGATGGCTCTTTAAGAACCCACAGATATGCCTTATCTTTCTCTTAACATATCAACCCCGCTTTCCCCACCTCTCCTCTTGCCAACCCTCTCTTATGGGCAGTGTTTGTTTATGGATTTTACTTCTTTGTCCCTTGTTCATTCATTTACCATTCAGCAAATCTGATTTAGTTACTCTCCTCCAATTCCAATGATGATCATTTGGCATAGCTACTTAAAGATATATCTTTTTTATATCTTCTCATCAGAATTTGTCATAATCTCTGCACTTTGCTCTTAACTCTTTGCTCTTTCATCTCTGCTGCTTTGCTGTCATCAGCTACCATACAGAACATTTTCTTCTACTTCATGGATCATTTTCAATCTCATTTGCTTGCTTTACTTTTCTTCGCTGCCTCTCTCCTAAGTATGATATGCCTGACAACTTAATTTCTCTTCCATTGCTTTAGCTGTATGTAGTTAAAACCAAATTTTCATCCTGCTGTTAACCTCCCTCTTGGCTGAAATGGCTAACTTTCTACCAGTCACTATTAATCTCATATCCAAAGCTAAGATCACAGGTTTTTCCTAACCCCAAACCTACTTCTTTTAGAGTCCCTACATTCAGAGTTTCCACATCTCCAACTAGAAACTTTGAAGTCATTTCAACTTATTTTTATTGAGACATATCTAACTTGTCACTTCTTATCATTTTTATCCATAAAATCCCAAAACTCTACCTGTATTCTTTTCTTTATTACCAGTGTTCTTACTCGTTTGCTTTTATTTATTTTAAATAGGGCCCTTGACTTTTCTTACCTGGGTTTTGAAATCCTAAATACCTGTTCTAGTTTTACTCTTTACACCTACATCTCTTTCAGTATCTTTTATACACACAGGCTGCCTTAAACATAAGGCACTTTCTAAGTAAGTATCTTGTGAATCTTGATCATTACCATCAGAATCAGAGTCATTATATCATACAGAAACAGATCAGAATAGAGAGAGTAGGGAGGATATCGTAAAACAAAACAAAACCAAACCCAGGGGTCTGGACTAAGACAGTGATTTGATGAGACTAATAAGGAACCTTTGTATTTATTCCCAGTCTTTGGTATTAATAAGTCTGGTTTAGGTTCCTGAATCCCATAGCTGTAGATCAGCTTGGGACAGAGCCGACTAATTTGCTCACAGCATGAGGAAGGCATGGGAAAAGTTTAAAGAATTATCTCTAGGGCTGGGGATTTAGCTCAGTGGTTAGAGTGCTTGCCTAGCAAGCACAAGGCCCTGAGTTCGATGCCTGGCACACACACAAAAAAAGAATTATCTCTAAAGTTCTAAAAATTAAGTATCATATGAAGTTGATCCATAATTAATAAATTTTCCCTTTAGCTACTATTCTATAAAATGAAATTAGTAACACTAACAAATTCCATTAACTCAAATTAACAGGATCCTAGTTTGGCAATTACATTATATTACTAGAAATCCTTTATTGGTTGGGAAGAATCAATTCAGCTGATTTTTCAGCTATATAATTTAAACAACTTTTTATGAGCTATTTCTATTTTTACAGTAAGCCTCAGAATTAGAAGGGTCAAAGACACTGCAAACTGGAACAGATATTAGCAATCATCTAGTTCAACACCTTCATTTTACTGATGAAGAGACTGAGGGAAACAGACACTTGGCTGAAGTCACTAGACAAGTTATTTCATCCATTCATTAAAGTAAATATTTATTGAAATCCTACCTCGTATTAAGTTGGAATCTGCGTCAGGAATACATTCTAGGTTTCCAGACTCCTCACTCTGGGCTCTTGTGTTACAACATATGCAGCTAAGGATTTAATAACAAAACAATTTACCAGGGAAATTTATTATTGGAGGGACAAAGTGGCTGTTCTCTTTGAGGAAGAAGAGAAGAAATGAAGACCAAAAGTCCTTTACTAAACCGAGACCCTGAAACTATCTTCGGGAAGAGAATCATGTGAAAACCAATCTCTGGTGCCTCAGGAACTTACTCTCGTGACTGGTATCTGCCTTTAGGGATCTTTTTCACACTAGACGCTTCCATGAAGGTGTCTGGACGGTGTTCCAGGTCCATATTGCCAGTGCGCTTTCTCCTGGGATGACACTGAATCTGTAAACTTATCTCACATTAAGCTTAGCATTTTGTAGCTTTTCAAGAGTCTTTAAAGTTGTTGAGTCAGATCACAGCCTGTTCTTAGTTGCTGTGCTCTTATACTAGCTGGTTAGCCTCCTGATTTCATCCATTTTAGCCTGGTGCTCCACAACTCTCCAGGGGCTACTTTTCCTGTATTCTGCTTTACCCTCCAGGGCCGGTGCAGCTCATTTGACTTCTGTTTGGCTGCTTGGCATATTTGCCTTAATAAAATTGCAGCCTTGTTAAGCCTGAGACTTTGTATTTCTCTCTGCATATTCCCAGTTCCTTAAATTCAGCCCAGATTATGAAGCAGATCCTAATTCCTTGCTGGTAGAATTCTCTGCTGTTGTATTCGTGAGTAGATCCCTGCATACTGTTCATTCAACTTCCTACCATAATGCTTATATCCTCCATGACAAACTGTTCCCCCATACTGAATCCCAAGTCATTCTAATGCTAATAACCTACTAAAATTTACTGTGCTTAGTACATTACTAAGTGCTTTATATGTGTTATCCCACAATAATACTGCAGGAAACAATACAGTATTATGTCAGTACTATAGAAATACTGAAATACAGAAATAATTCTATATTTTTACTTTCATTTTATAGGTCAATGAGCTGAGACTTGGGGAGATTATCTAAACTAGTCCACTGAACAGATTAATGTAACTATTGCAACATTTTACTACACCTTTCCCAAGAATATTATCATGTGTTATCTGGCCTGCAGTCTCTAACTGCTCTGTGATCTAGGCCCTGCTTGCCATTGTCCCGCCCCAGTGAGTGAAAGAGTTCCATGTTCCAGTCTCTCCCAGTCATTAAATCCCACTGCAGTTAACAAGGCTATGTATAGAATTCTCCCAAAATATGACACATCACCCATGTGATCATCCCAAAAGCTCTGTGGAACTGATAACACATCAATCCTAAGTCCACCTTCTGAAGGAGGGTGGCTGAGACCTGAACTACTTCAACGAATCTGACTGGCCAGAGAACTGCTTTGACTAATAACTAGCCAGTAGCAAAACCCTGAGCAGACTTGGTTTTCCTAATTCAAGCATGAAAGCATTGTGCAGTCAATTCCCTTCGAATGCATCTGAGCTGGGGAAGAGATGTGGGAAGCACACAGAGTTCGATTCATCTCTCTGTTGAAGTACATTAGGATTCAATGCTGTGTGATTTCTTGGGGTTAAAATGTCATCAGCCTCTTCACCCTTACTCACCACCTCCTGTCAACATTAACCCATATGCTAGAACAATGATCTCTTCCGTGTAGGAAGCAATGGCATTCAATGATCCAGAGAGTATGACGCAGTAGAAGTGATGTTATGTAATTCATAGAAGGAGAAGAGCAAAGGAATGAAGTTACAGTGAGGTGAGTAAGATCCCTGAGTGTTTCTGGACAGGAGGCAGGAAAGCAAATGTTCTGTTAATGGGATTGAAAGTTCACTATGGTTAAAAAAAAAAAAAGAGAGAGAGAGAGATTTTTCTCCTAAATTTAGCCTAGGTTTTCCAAACTAGTTTTGACTGTGAACTGTCAGTGGCAGAAGCCACTGAAGAAAGCTCATTAACCATGGAAGTTTTTGCTCAATCTTTGCCGTTTTTCACCGAGAATTCCAGAGACCACGCATTCTGTACACTCTCGGGCCACACAGTTGCTTCTATGCAGCACCACAGAGTGGTATAGAGCCTTTGAGTAGAAAGGGCCTTCAGAGTCATCTTTACTAACTCCCTCATTTTATAGATGGTACGACTGATGTACACGAAGAACAACTGATTCGGCCATGGTCACACAGTGACTCATAGTCAAAACCGAGTCATATGCGCCCCATGTACTGTCTCTTCCTCTCAGGAGTTATATAATTAAAGTTTTTTTTGTTACCAAGCTATATTTTACTAGCAGATATAAAATTTGATCATTTATGCACTAGAACAAATGAAAGTGAAACACTAGGATGATTGTTGTATTTTTAGCATTGCGGACATATTTTTGGTGAGAAGGAATTGGTGAAAATGGAACACAGCCCATTGGCTATAATTTTTCTATTTTCTTTAGAGTATGATGAGCTTATAAATGAATTAAGCAAATTTAGATTAGTTCTTAAATTAAAGGTGGACTCTACTGGACCACTTTAAGATCTCCGGAAACATTAAGTCTCTGCGATGTTGGGTAGAGAATAGAATAATAGCCCTGGATGCTGAGTCCAGAAATACCAACTGAAATCCCAACTCAAACCTGACCTACTCTCCAACCTTAGATAAATCAGTTAATCTTACACAGCTTCAGTTTCTTCAGTCATATTGCAAAGACCAGCAAATCCTATCTAGATCAGTGAATTCCTCAAGCTTATGAGGAACACATGAAATAGTGTATTTACAATAATTTATACTCTAGATTTGGGCATTAATATTATTCTACAGTTACAAATATATATAGATATAGTCACAGATACAGATCCATAAAGTTCATATTTTTCTGGCATGTCTGTACCCAGTTTGATTCAGCTGTGACCTCCTAATATAAATGCTCTTCTAGAATGTACCATGCCTGCCCTGGTTTTGCCTCTGATAAGCTGTGAGCCCTTTCTCCTTCTTCCTGTGTATCTGTCAAGGTAGACACATGTGACGTGCATGGAGTTATGGCTCTCCTCCCAGGCCTATAGCACTTAAGTCTTAGTAATGTGTTTGTCACTTTTATGATTTAAATGCTAAGTGCTCCTTTTTAAAAAAAAGTATTAAAATATTTTTTTTTTAAAAAGCACATTTTGCATTTGTTATTGGTTCTTTTTTCCTAGACCTGCCAGAATTTTCTATGGAAAATACGTGTGCACTTTCCCTTACAAGATTCAAGTACAAGACCTAGATATAAGACCTGTGAGTTGGAAATCTTTGAACTGAGAATGTGGTCATTTTGCTAAGCCTTTGATTTATAGATGTGGTGATGATAATCAGTTTTAATCCTCTGGGTGTACACAGTGTATAGAAGGGGTTGGGGATTTAGCTTAAGTGGTAGAGCGTTTGCCTAGCAAGCACAAGGCCCTGAGTTCGATCCCCAGCATCCCCCCAAAAAACACCCCCACAAAAAAATACAGTGTATAGAATAAATTAGGGGTTCAAAATTTGAGGAAGTGACATTTTCATGCTGAAGAACTATTAACATTGAGAGTAAATGAAGAGAAAACCTGGCAAATTTAAAAAAGGGGAGAGTTACTCACAACTATCTGAAAGGCTAAGGCAAAAAACCAATATAGCAGTGGGGAAGCATAGTGAATGAATACATTGTTAAACTATGTCACCCCCGGGGAATGTGACTTTTTATTTACAAAGCCCTTTTATTTGACATATCTCATTTCATCCTCTCTACGCCTCTAGAGGGGCAAGTCAGCAAGGTGTTTTTCTCATTTACAACAGGATTGTGAATTTTGGTGAAGTGTTTTATGGGAGCTGTTCTGTGCAGGAATGGGCACGGTTCACAGTATTAGTCAAGACCTTTTTCTAAAACATAAATTCTATTTCCCAAGACTGAATATCAGTCATATTATTACTTTTTCATGTTCTCAGAGCACCACATTTTAAAATTATCAAATAATTTTTGTAGCAATAACAAGTCAGAGTTCCATCTCTATTTATGGAGTCTACCAACAATATCTAATGTGCATAAGGACTCGTTAGCAACTTACAGAACCTCAAGGAACCTTCTTCCCCACAGGAGCTTGATGCCCCTTATGGAGACCCACTATGTTAACATGCTTTACATAATGGCCTCTTTGAAAGAAGCCTGTCTCAATTGTAAGACCTTAATCAGGAAGGGAGTTACAGGATTTATTATTTTACATAACAGAAAGTCCACAGGAACAGCAAGCCTCAAGACTGCGTGACTCAGTAACAGAGTTTGCTTCATCTTCAGACAAGGGCCACAGTGATTCCAGGCATCGAGCTGCAGGAGGAAAAGGCCATCTCGTCTTCAGGCAGCATCTCAAGAGAGGAGCCTTTCCCAGAGGCCCACGGCAGATGTCCCACCGATCTACATCGAGTTTACTTCCGTCCTGGGGTCATTACTGGAAAGGGAAATAGGATTTCATTTGCATTAGTCAGGCCTGTCCTGGAGATCTGGGTAAGTTCAGCTTCTCTAGAGGGACAGAGCAGTGAAAGAGAAGAGCAGAGAGAAAATTCACCTTCTCTTGTACATACTGAGGAAGGAAGCCACAGTAGCCACCAGAAGCCAGCACACAAGCATCCCAGGAGTGTAAGTGCAGGGGCCACATGAAAGAGTGATGCATTGCAAGTCCGAATGTTAAATGCCAGAATTTCCTATATTGCAGCACTATCCTTGAGAGCCAAGAAACGGACCTAACTTAGTGTCCAGCAAGAGATAAGCAGATAAAGAAAATGTGGGACCTGTGCACAATAGAATGCCATTCAGCCACAAAAAAATGTAATGCTGTCATTTTTAACAACATAGATGAAACTGAAGATCATTGTGTAAGTGAAATAGGCCAGGCAGAGAAATGCAAGTACTACATGACGCACTCATGTGAAATCTAAAAAAGCTAAAAGAAAAAAAAAAAGAAAAGAAAGAAAATAGTATTGCTTTCATAGACTTCGAGAGCAGAATGGTACTTACCAGAGGACAGGGCAGGGGTAGGTAGGCGGGGAAATCATTGTGATCAATGATTACAAAGTTATAGTTAAGAAGAATAAATAAAACCCTTTAAAGTGGAAGCCAATCCCTGACATTTTCAGGTGATAATACAATAAATGTATTTTCATGGTTTATTAGCTTGAATGACAGAACACTTATTTTTAAGGGATGTAAGCCTCGCAATTACAGCATATTGTTTTTAGTAATTATTTCCCAAAGTTCATCATTCAAGTCAATAAATATTCCCTGAGCAAGTGCTACTTGCTGGGTAGCATTCTATGCACTGCTTATACCAACAGAAATTAGTCAATGTGTGTGTGAAACAGACATGTAAATTACCGTGATAGAACATATCTCTTCCTCCACCATAAAAGTACTATGGAAGGATGGCCTGGTACACTGGGTCAAGGCGAATGAATGACCATGTACATGCATAATGAGAAATCATGATTAAATATAATACATGTACACATGCTTTATCTTAGTAATAGTAGAGTGGAGAATCCTTATTGTTGACCTTAGGTAGAAATGACTTCAACACTCTTATTAGAGAATATATACTCCAGTTAAAAATGGAATTGTATAAAGATATAGATTAGTAGCATGGCAAGTTCACAAAAACGCTTCTAACAAGACTAGTGGAGCTAACAGCTAACTAACTACAGGCTATATTTTCTCTATGTATGACATAAAACTCTCCATAAAGAACACTATAATAAGCCAGGTGTGGTGGCACATACCTCTAATACCAGTATTCTCCAAGGCTAAAGCCCAGCCTGGGCAACGTAATGACTCAGAGAGACCCAGACTCAAAATTAAAAAAATACATATTAATAATAAATTTAAAAGAGGGGTTGGAGAAACAGCTCAATATAAAGACCCAGGTTCAATCTCCAGTACCACCAAACATAGTTTAAAGATGGAACCCAAAGCTTAGGTGTTTTAAATAAATAATAATAAATGCCATCCTTTGGATGAGGTACTTAGACACCTTACAAATAAAACCTTGTTTAATTATTAGAAAACTCCTGTGGTAGATAGTATTATTATCATCATCACCATCATCACTATTATTTTTACAGATAGGGAAACTGAAACTCAAAGGAGCTTGAGCAATTTGCCCCGGGAGTTTAGGTAACAACAGAGGAAAAGAATTGAATGCAGCCTTTTGGATCCAAACCTGTACTTTTAATAAATCAAGTGGTGTTTTTCAAAGAGTGGTCCTTGTCTACATACCTGGGATTCCATCCTAGGGATTAGAAAAATCACTTGGGATTTCAATCCTGCACAAGGTCACTCGAACTAAGATGGGAATTTCACTACAGTTTGGGCCTACTGTGAATTAACACATTGCTGAACTACTCTGCTATCTACTTAAGACATCATTCTGGTGAAATGGTTAAGGTCCTGCTGATAATCACACATGAATAAAGACCTGCTGAAATTTATCTTAACTAAAAACCTTCAAAGTATAGCTAGGAAAACCCACTGGGTGGAAAACATAGAACCTAAATTTTAGGTAACAAATCCTAAATCCTACCATGAGTGAAAGTTTCTCTTCCTTCCTAACACTAATTGGGTTTTCTGTTCTTGAGAAAGTCATCTCTTTTAGATTTCTGAGCATCAGTTCCTTTACTGTCAGGTTCTGCTCTTCACAAGAATGGTCCCCGACCCACTTAGAATAAGACCTTTCCCAGAAGTTGTATAGTATGAAACTGGCCTGAGAATGACAGAAGTGTAGGAGACATCGATACGACTTCAGCACAGACTTTGGAGTTACACCCGCTTAGTGTTCGAATCCAGCTTGTAGATTTGGTAGGACTTGAGGTAGCTTTTACGCTCATTCAGTAATGCAATATACTATTGGCAAAATGCTAATATTAGACATGTCTGTCCATGGTGTGTTGTGAAGACTAATAAAATGATCATTCTCATCCTTTTACCACAGTAGCTGGCATAAAAAAGACCATCTAGTGCTAAATATAATCAGATTTTGTTCAGTTTCATAGTGTACCGTATCTAAAAACTGATTTTTTTCTTTTTTTATGTTGTCACAGCACTGCTATTCACAATAATCATCTTGTTAAAAATATAAAAGAGAATAAAACTTCAGTTTTAAATCATTCTCACCAATCCATCCTCTCTATGTAAGACATACAAAATTAAAAAAAGTTGAGTTTTAATTTGTTTCATTTTATATATATGTATATATATATAATCCTCATAATGAAATTTTTAGTGTATGCAATACTCTATAAATTAAGCAACAAATGTTCTTTATCTGCTAAGAATCAGCAGACAGTCACCAGGGACAGCTTCATATAACCACTTCTTACTTTACCAGTCTTTCAAAAGAAACTCACATAGTATCGACAATATTTTCTCCATAAAGAAATACAAAAGATCAAATAATATAAGTAATGTGTCCAAATTCACACAACTGTGAAGAGCAGCCAAGGTCTGAGCTCGGAAAGAAAAGAGGCTACCTCTGGCTTTGCCTTGTCTTCTTCGGTCCGCTCCCCAACAGAGCTGGGCGTATGTCCTTTCCAACCGAAAGATCTGACCACAAAGCTTTAAAGTCAGTACATTTCAAAGCTTTGGGGATGAGCCCAGGCATTCATGGTCCATTTTAGCCTGGCTACTGCTTACCTCTGGTGTACTAGACCTGCTTTTTACAAGTCTTTGGGAAACAACTGTCAAATATGCAGAAATTTTGCAAGTGATTTGCTAAAATTTTGGTAGTTTGAATTGTATCATGGTGGAAATATTTATACCACAGAAATTGGCAGAAATCATAAATAAAGGCTTTTTTTTTTTTTTAGGACAAGTTTACCAATACACCACTGATCCATACCATGCTCCATTCAACCACACACTTGCTCTTCTGTCCAACTAGCTGGACCACTTTCCAGTCCCCAGAAGTCATGCTATTCCTTTGCCTAGGACACTATCTTCCTTCTCCTCTTCCTCTGGCTGTATTCTTTGTAATCTTCAAAGTTGCAGTTTCTTTGCTTCTTTCCTTGTTTTTTGACAGGGCCTGGCTGTGTAGTCCAGGTTGGTCTTGAACTCATCATGTAGCCCAGGCTGGCCTTGAATTTAGCGATCCTCTTGCCTCAGCCTCCTGAAAACTGGGATTACAGGCGAGTGCTGGGATTACAGGCGTGGGCCACCACACCCAATTTACAATTTCTATATTTCCTCTCCTGGCACTGATCATTCTTTAACTCTCCTTCCTGGAAATTGAAGGCCCCACCTACACTTCCCCATAGCATACCATGCTTTCTGCTCCTACAACAGTGTTGTCAATGCCCTACTCCTTACCAGTTTATGTCACTGGACCACAATCTACATGAGTGCAGGGACTTTGGCTTATTCTCTACTTCAATCCCATGTATGCAACACTTAGTGAACTTCACTCTTCAGTAAGTGAGATAAACGACTAGAGTTAAGATAATCCTCAGGGACAAAATTTCTGAAAAACATGGTTTTAACTTATATTCAGAGATAGGATACTAAGAATTAGAAAAATCATTGTCAGACCAGAAAAGAACTTAGTGAAAGAAAGGAGAGAGAGAGAGAGAGAGAGAGAGAGAGAGAGATTGAGAGCGAGCAGGCAAGCCAATATCTTAAGGGACAATGTTTTCATTCAAGAATTTCTAAGCCACAGACTGGGAAAAAAATCTTTGCCAGCTGCCCCTCAGACAAGGGTCTAGCATCTAGAATATATAAAGAACTCAAAAAAAATCAATCCCCCCAAATTTAAAGACCCAATCCAAAAATGGGCATCTGAAATGAATAAACACTTCTCAGATGAAGAAATAAAAATGGGAAATAAACATTTGAAGAAATGTTCAACATCACTGGTCATTTGAGAGATGCAAATCAAAACAACACTAAGATTCCATCTCACTCCAGAAAGAATAGCTATTATTAAGAAATCAACCAAAAAGTGCTGGCAGGGCTGCAGGGAAAAAGGTACCCTCCTCCACTGTTGGTGAGAATGTAGACTAGTCCATCCACTATGGAAATCAGTATGGAGACTCCTCCAAAAACTAAATCTAGAGATTCCATTTGATCCAGCTATTCCTCTTCTTGGTATCTTCCCAGAAGAATTGAAAACCTGATACAATAGAGATACACACACAGCCATGTTCATAGCAACACAATTTGTAATAGCTAAGTCTTGGAAACAACCCAAATGCCCAACAATTAAGGAACAGCTAAAGAAGATGTGGTTTTTCTACACAATGGAGTACTACTCTGCCATAAAAAAGGATAAACTAGAGTTATTTGTGGGTAAATGGATGCGCCATACTCTTAAGTGAAATAAATCAGTCACACATGAGTACACATCAAATTGTTTCTCTAATATGGGAAACTATAAGAGCACATAAAGGCAAAGAGGCATAATAGATATTAGGTAAAAGAAAGATAATATTCAAAAGAGAGGAGAACTAGAAGGGGAAAAGAAGGAAGGGAAAAGGGAAAGAAAAGGAAAAGGGAAAAAAATGGAAAAATGTAAATAAATCGCCTCTAAATAAGGAAAGGGGGAAGGGAAGGGAGGGGTGGGCAGGAGGGGAACCAAGATACATCATGTATAGGTACAAAATAACCATGATAAATGGGATCATTATGTATACAATGTACCAATCCATGTTCCTGGTAAAAAATAAAAATTAAATTTAAAAAAAGACAAGTGAACATTACTTTCACACTTGAAAAAAAAAAAAGAATTTCTAGTTCTACATCAGGGTTGGAGAATATTTGTCCTGATACAGCTCCCTGCTTCCAGCCCCGCATCCCTTTCTCTGTGGGGCTCAGGGAATTTCCTCCTGTCAAGGAGTGTGACTGTCATTAATCAGAGGTGAAATTTAAATGGAACTGCATTTGCCAGCCCAGAGCAAGCCATAAGACACCGTGACTACTGCCTTCCTCCCAGAAGCCTTTCTGCCCCACTTTCAGTGTCTCATCATCTTGCTTCCATTTGGTATCAGGTTTGGAACAGAGAGAAGTGACAAAGAGAAGGAAGAGGAAGTAAGGAAGCTGTGTGGGTGGAGAAAACCTAAGACAGGAGGCCAGCGAGGGCCATGGGTGACCGGTTTTCACGTTCTGTCTCCTGTACTCCTCTCCCGTGTGGAGTGTCTTCTTTCTCCTTCTTACTAATTGTCAGAGATGATTCTGCCACCTGCCTATCCCACTTCCAGCTTTCATTAACTCACCCTTTTCGCTCTGCAGGGGCTTCTCATGGCCACTCTATTCCCTTTCACCTCTCTCCCAGCCCCCATCCTCTTTGTCAATTTCTCCTTCTTTCCTCTTGTCTCTTAACAGGTTCCATGTTCTGTTTCTCAATCTTCTTTTAATTTCTTGTATCTCATTTCCATCTTTCTCTTTCTCAACTAAATTCTAGAATAATTACCTTTTTAATTTTTACTTTTATTAGTATATGCTTGCAGTACATTCAATTACATTCATTGTGGGGGGTTGCTACATGTACATAACACATCTTAATTCTTTTTACGTCTCCTTCCCTTTCCTCCCCACCCCCATTTTAAGGTCTCCTTCCCTTTGTCTTGAACACATTTTTCCTCCTCCTCTGTCCTTGATTCTAATTCTACCTATCTTTCAAGTTTCCAGTCTATATTACTTTCTTCCTGATAGCCATCTTCCTCTACCAATCTCCAAAAGGGCCAGAAGAAATTATTTTAGAGCACTTTTTTGTGTGTTTGTTTCTAACAGAATTTTTAAGTAAATATCAAAGTATTTTACTTAATCTAAAGGCAATAGATTTAAAAATTACACCACATATGTAGTGGTTGCTTTTCTAGAATCAATGGTTTGCAAGAGAGCAGATTTAATACGGCACCAGTCCAAGTTACAACAGTCACACACACAAGCCAAATGCAGGAAGAGTGTGGAACGTCTCTCTATGCACTGGAGACCTGAAAGATCCAATCAAGGGCTGGGAGCCCACGGCAATGTCCCATGTACGTCCATGTGTGCACTAAATGGGTGAAGAAATCTATACTGGAACCAGGAGATGATTCTCGCAGCCTGGATGAAGACTAGAGCTCCCCCAAAGCAAATAGTTGCTATCCTAGACAACAGCCAAGGCCCGAGCTCCTTCTGCAAGAAGAACAGCCAAGTTCCCTTCAGGAGAACCAGCCGCAACAGAGTTTCTTCTGGGAAACAGCCGGCCACCATCTTCTGCTCCTGTTCTCCTATATGTTGTGTTGGCTATAACCTTCAGGTGGATCGTCTACACCCAGAACCACACCAACTCAGTTCAGCTGCACATTCCTGCTCGAGCTGATCACAATAGTAGGTGCACCACAACATATATGGTAACATGTCTTTGCAAATTATTTCCTAGTGAGTTTTATAAATCTTGCATTCCTTCTAAATGTTGAATTTTATCCTATGTAATTTCCTTTAAATGTAATATCAACAACAGGCAGGTGGGTTGTATCTCAGTGGTAAAGCACATGTTCAGCATGTGTGAGGACCTAGGTTCAAAGCCCGGCACTATAAGACAAAACAGAACAAAAAAATTGTTTTTTCAGAACAAAAATTTTAATCTTGTCATTTCTTGAGTGTCTACTATGTGTGCATTATTTAGTGTATTACTCCAGTTCTAAAACCTTCCACTTAACCTGAATTCTAAAGACATTTCATAGAAACTGTTTTTAAATGACCACAAGATGATTGCTCTTTACATCTTTACTACCATATTATGGAACACGCAGTGCCTGTAGATCTTGGACAGAAAAATTATATGTGCCCTCTTAAAAATTTTTTTGCATGGCTTTCATAATGCATGTCTGTTCCTTATCATTTATTAGCTTCAACATGTAAAAATGTAATCTTGTTTTTCAAAGTGGAACTCGAAAATTCTGCATAGAAGTTCAACAAAGTGTCACCAGCAGTAAGAAGCACCTGGTCATATGCAATGCACTGTGCACAGAATGGGGAAGTTCGGTTAACTTCGTGTTTAACAGAGAGGCGTAGTGATTCCTTAGTTGGTCATTCCAGTGTCTGACCAAGTGCAAAAACACATTTATAACTAACAAACAGGCAAAGGAAGCTTGGCGCATCTCTAAAGAGACCTACTCCACCACCAGGCTAGAAAAACAGACAGCCTGCAGAAAACTCTTTTATCGCCCCGTAAAATATAATCACTGTCAGCTGGAGAAAAGTAATGAGGAAGCATTAAATCCGTGGCCACAACTTTACTAGTGCAGTTCAGCTGTACTTAAGAAAATGAACTTTAAATGTAAATAGACCCAGGTTGATGCCGTCACTCTGAAACTTCCTAGTAGTACTCTAAGATAATAATAGTATTTGCATTATTGGGCTCCTATGAGATTAAATAGGTGATGCTTATAAGGTTATAATAACGTAGAAAATGGTCAATAACTATTAGTGTGAGTTCTGGACAAACAAAGGGCATTTCCAAGCTATAGAGACACCCTGAGGCAAGATTGAGACCAGGCTATCATCAACTGGATTTTTATGGCAATGTTCTTTCCATTCACGGGCCTGCTGGTATTTTATTTAAAACAAAGTTTCATTAGAATATTCATTCATAAACATATTATCTCTGACACCTTTTGCATTATGACAGACGAGTTAGTTAAGATCCACAAAATCAACATAATTATCATTAAATGATGCTTTACAAGATAAGTTTAATGACTGCAGTGATTAGTGTATTTGGCCCCACAGAATCAGAGCTCACCTGATCTAGATCCGTGAGGAGAAACAAGTTAAGTTTGCCATAATCCTTCCTGGGCCATTAGGCATTTTACCCAAAGAGGTAACGACTGCTTGGTGAAATAGGACCCTCTTGGATCTTTTGTTTTGGTAATTTAAAACAAAAACAAAACAAATTTCATGCAAATAGGGTAATTTGTATCCTCTAAATGAGCTCAGGATTCAGCAGATGTTTAGAACAAAACGTTTTGGTCATTCTGGCCTTCTCAGCACTACTGAAATAACAATTCTCTGCACCATTTTGCTTTCCACTTGCTGGAGAATGTCCCAATGTATGTAAATGTCTATGGATTCTAAGTCAGGGACAAGGAACACTGGTGGGCAATCAGTCCAGAGCCTGTTCCTTAAAGCAGAAAAAGGAATTAATGCCCAGAGAGGCTATCAACTCCATGTGCAGTGATTATTTTCGTTAAAGTACCATTGCCTTTGTGATTTACCTTTTCTTTTTTTTTAAGACACTGCAGATTTAACCCAGGGCTTTCATGCTGAGCTACACATCCCATCCTTTTAAATTCTGGGCCAATCTCACTAAATAACTAAGATGCCTAGGCTGGAACTTCCCATCCTCCTGCCTCAGCCTCCCAGAGTGCTGGAATTATGGACATGCATCCCCACCCACTTTATGTTTCTTAATTTTTTTTTTTTTTTTTTTTTTTTTTTTTTTGGTGCTGGGGATCCACCTCAGGGTCTTGTGCTTGATCTACAAGTGCCCTACCACTTGAGCTAAATTCCCAGCCTTGTTTCTTAACTATTGAGAGCTTCCATAATGGCAAATTGGTTCATAGATTTAGGTTTTATAATTTTAAAATGAGAATTTTATCCTTCATTAGTTATTTTTTGACATGCTGGCAGTACTGCTCACCAGCCATGTATGAGAACAAACCACTGTATTCTGCTTCCTTAAAACATCAGTGTTGCAGGCTCTCATTTGCATAGGACTATAATCTGTGTACCATCCCCTGACACTTTCTGCCCACAGAGGAGAAGTAAAGGGATTCACAAGGGGAAGGAAAACTCAGGTCACTGCAGTAAGGGGAGGAAGGTGGACCATTTAGTGAGTGTAGCGAATTCTAAAGAGCTACCTAGAAAGGATACCAGTAACATACGTTTTGAAGGAACTGTGGCCTTGTCTGATACAACATTACCATTTACAAGAGCATCACACTGTGTAAAAAGATTTTTGCTTGAGACTAAACTCCTACATCTCCTCACTACACTTTAACATAAGCCAGTGTCATACCCTGCAGGGCTGGTGAGCTGACTTCTTTGGTTCCCAGTCTGTGGACTCTCGAGGTATTTATATCTATCGGTTCACCAAACTAAGAATTTTATAGTGATGACATAATTGTTCACTATCCCTACAGGAAACATTTGGAGGATATGGAGGTGGTGAGAAGTAAGAAACAAACATCTTCCACTAGTGCTGGTAGCTTTGTGGTTTTCCTGCTGAATACCACAAGTTCAGAAGTTGTTTGTTCTGTCACTAATTCTTTGTTTGACACTAACTTGAGGCCAGATGTAGAAGCCACAGAGTAATATCTCTTCTTTCTAGATTAAAATTGCCTCAGGCAGCAACAATTTAGGGGTTCCCTTTTAAACAATTAAGTTTAGTTGGAAAATCTTGTTTTTCTCTTTGTAAAACATTTTAATTTAACCAAAGCATTTTAACATCACTTTTAAATAGCCTCTGAAAAACATGTGATATCTTTTTAAAACTTAGTCAACAACATGCCCTAAACTTTTAAACCTACATTTTAAAACTTAATTTACTTTTCAAGTATTTCCACCATCTGACTTAGCAAGTAACTACTTTTCGAGTACTAGTGAATTTTTACATATGTAATTAGTAAAAGTGAGAAGCTTTACATTCTCCAAGACAGTGCAGTATTGAGACTAAAGTAGCAACATCTCAACTTAAAGGTGTGTGGACTAGTTCTTCAATTAACCATTTCAAATGTATTTACAAAGTTGTTACTTCAGCTAACTAAACTGTAAATAAGTGAAACACCAACTGCTTAAAGGGATCGTCTTTCTTATTAAGGTATAATTGGCACACCATCAACTATACATATATATATTTAAAATATATAATTTCATAATTTTGGACACACACACACACATATATATATAAAACCTTCACCACAATCAAGATTATGAATATGTTCTCATCTGAAATTTTCTCATGCCTCTTTTTTTTTTTTTTTTTTTTGTGGTGCCGGGGATCGAACTCAGGTCCTTGTGCTTGCAAGGCAAGCACTCTAATCACTGAGCTAAATCCCCAGCCCCTCTCATGCCTCTTTAAAAAGAATTCTCTAAGCTCAGCTGTAAGAACACAACAGCCAAACCAGAAAATAAAAGTGATTTGCACAGATAGTTGAACCCTGAAAACTGCAAATAAGCCCATAAAATATGCACAATATTACTCACAATTAGGGAAATTGAAATTACAAACACAATACAGCTGCTGGAATAACTATGATGAAAATGATTAAACACACTGAGTACTGGAGAGAATGTGGAGGAACTGAACCTCTCATATACAAAACGGAACATTTACTTTGGGACCACAATTTATTAGCTTCTTTTTTTGGTTTTTTTTGGAGCCGGGGATCGAACTCAGGGCCTTGTGCTTGTTAGGCAAACACTGTAACCACTGAGCTAAATCCCCATCCCCTTATTATCTTCTTTAGTTAAATATACACCTACTACTCAGTCTGGTGATTCTACTCATAGGCATTTATCCAGGAGAGATGAAAATACTTTGTGTAACTACTTCTACTAGAGTACTTCAAGTAGTTTTAACAGTCGAAAATTGGAATCAACTAAAATGTCCAATACATTGTGATATATCGAGAATACTATTCAGCAATAAAAAACAAACTATTAATACATGCAACAATATGGGTGAATTTAAAAATAATTGTACTAAAAAAAAACTGGAAAAAATTCCATATTACATGAACCAGACATGGTGGCCCCTGCCTGTAATCCCAAAAGTTGGGAGGCTGAGGCAGGAGGATCACCATGAGTCTGAAGCTAGTCAATGCTACATAGTGAGTTTAAGGCCAACTTAAAAACCTAGTGAGACCATGTCTCAAAACAACAATAGCAAAATTACATATTGCATGAGTCTAGGGTTATAAAGGTTGTTAAAAATAAATTAAAATGGAGAGCCGACATGAAAAAACCCTGTTAATCCTCATAAGTGACCTCAACCATGTCTGATTTGAAAATATAAGGAAAACTTAATTTGAGCTGTTTCTCATACATGCCTATAGTGTATTAAAGAAAAACTGAACTTAAGGTTAACCAGTCAGAATCAACCAAGAAACTTATAATTATGTAACTAGGGACTTTCCAGAGGAATAGACCAATAAGAGTTTATTACTGTAACCAATAAAATATTTTCTTTGATTACTTTCACAGTTACTCTATAAAAGCCTGTCTTGGGGCTGGGGATTTAGCTCAGTGGTTAGAGTGCTTGCTCAGCAAGCCTAAGGCCCTGAGTTCGATCTCCAGCACCCAAAATATAAATAAATAAATAAATAAATAAATAAATAAATAAATAAAGCAATAAAGTCTGTCCCTATGCTTCTCAGTGGAATACCCAAACCACTTCTGGCTCTGAGCTGCCAATTCATGAATTGCTCTTTGCTCAAATAAACTCTTTACAATCAAACCCAAGCAAATGCAAGCTACTGTACAGAGATGGAAAGCAGATCTGCAGTTTTCTGGGAAGGGAGATAAGAAAGGGAGAGATGAGTTAGAAGGACACAAGAATGTTTGACATTCACAGGAATGTTGTTGGGTGGTTGTGGTAAGAGCTACACGTTGTACGAATATGTCAAAATGCGTCAATTGCATACTTTGAATACTGAGTTTATTGTGTCTCAATTATACCCAGTCAAGCTATTAATATTATTTTGACCCAGTGTCAGTAAAAATTTCCTGTGGCAGAAGATCAAGAAAATTTCCAACTTTGTTAATGTCAATGAACACCTGTAAATACAGAATAGAAATATTTTTCAAAGTTCCTTTTTAGTTTTGTTTTATACATTTCTTCTTTGTGCTCTTATGGTAATTTAATCCTATAGGACTTCAAATTTCTATGGGCAATGAAGAGTGCTTTCAAAAATTCATGATATACCAAACGATGGAAGGTGAGGAAAGAGAGGGAGCGGACATAAAGAAAACCAAGATGTGCTATGTTATGTGTACCAGCTTCCGCTGATGAATGTAATAATTATGTACTAAAAACATGTGCTAATAAAGATAAAACTTTTAGACACTCATGTCAAAATAAGATATAATCAAGTCAACCAACAAAATGATCAAATGATACATTTTTAAACTGTTCCCAGAAACTTCAATTGTATATTCCTACCCACTCATATAATTTTCAAGTTACACAAGTTACGTATGTTAGAGATGCCAGGATACATTAGTACTGTACAAACTAAGATTCTTAACTATGTAAATTGAACTAGGGGTAGAATTTTTCCCGGAATTTTGGACTAAGGATCATTGATGTCAATTTAACCTAGAAACAAAGAAAAGGTTACATAATACTTAGAAGGCCAAAACAAGAATGCAGGGAGGGGTACACAGGTACACAAACAGACTAACAGACTTCTACATAGAATGCCAAAGACTCGCTGGGCCGAAACTTCCTTTGCATTGCATCCCTGTGTGACAGAGTGAAAGTAAAGAAAATTACACAAAAGTAAGAGGTATCGTGTTTGTTGTGTGTACAAGAACTGATGCCCTCCTTGTTGTCAAGGATTCTGCTAGAAATTAGGCAAATCACGTGGAAAACATAACCATTCATTTCAAATTTTTTAATAAAAAGACTTTATTACTTTCAAAAGTGCGTGGAAGAAAGAAGAAAAGCAATCACCAGCAGAAGCTGGAATCTGACAATCCCTATTCCTCGACACACAGAAACCTCCAGCAACAAAAACATACGGACTGCTACAACTACACACATATTAGAATGGGCAAAATCCACAACATGACCAAGGCCGAAAGCTGGCAGAATGTGGAGAAATCGGAGCACTGATTCATGGCTGGTACGAAGACAAAATAATCCTGTCATTTCAGAACATTTGGCGGTTTTTCATCAAAGTAAACATATTCTTACTGTCCAGCATCCATGCTCCTTAGCACGCCTTGGTATTTCCCTAAAAGAGTCAAAATTTTATGCTATCAGTAAAACCTGCACTCAAATATTCATAGTAACTTCACTCAAAATTGCAAGAATTTAGGAGAAGCCACTATTTCCTCCCGTAAGTGAATGGATTAAAATTTTTGTGATATATCTATCCAGTGGAATATTAGTTAATAATGAGGCTACCAAACCACAAAAAACATGGAAGAAACAAATGCATATTGTTACACAAAAGAAGCCAGTCTAAAAAGCCTATATAGTGTCTGATTTCAAGTATAAGACATCTGGAAAAGGTGAACTATAGAAACAGTAAACATGTCAGTGGGTACCAAGAGTTACAAGACAGGATGTTTGGATGGAGTCTAATTTTTTGCGGTAGTGAAACTATTCTGCATAACTCTGTGATGATGACACCTGACAGTGTCCTTGTCAAAACCTACAGAATTTATGACAAAGAGAGTAAACTCTATTGTGAACTATGGATTTTAGTCAATAATAATGTATCAACGCTGGTTCATAAATTGTGACAAATCTACCACAACGATTCAAGATGGCAATAATTGGAGAAAATGGAGTATCTGGGAACTCTACTTTCCGTTCAAAATTTTTATTTTTTTACGTTTGATTAATATACATTAATATGCTTCAACTTATTTTCCATTTTTATTCCAGAAGCTTGATCTTGCAGTTGCTTTAAATCAAACTTTAAAAATAAGTATAAAAATGATAGTATGAATCAGTTTTATAATAACAGAGGGAGAAGGAACATGGGTAAAGACCCAATTGTAGTTAATATTTTATTAAGTTTTAAAAATCATGTAAATTTTTACTGCTTTTAATTGCACAAATATAGAACAAAAGTGGGGCATAATGGCTTTTATCAGGAAAAATTCTGTTTGTACACACTGGATTTTTCTGCTTTAGCCAAAACCTAAAATTTTAATAAATAACTGTTCACCAAAAAGTGAAGAAATGTAAAATAAAGAAGATGTGAAAGGCTGGATATCGTGAAATAGGATGTTTGTTTGACAAAAGACCTGTGTCAGTGTTGCTCATGGAGACTACATTTTAGGCCACAAAATTAGTAACTACCTAATTCCCACATATTTTCTTTGTAAACTATCTTACACATATTATCAACTTGGAAGTAAGGGGCATTATCAAACTTGGAAAGACCATTTTGGTTACAAAATTTAAAATAAATAAACTAAAACAACAACAACAAATACCTTAAGCAGTTTCCTCCAGACACCTAATATGGATTTTCCATGAGCTAACTTTCAGTTAGTAGTAGATAGCAGCTATTCTGCTAAGAAATTGTCGTGTAGTGACTTATCTATTTTGAGCTATGGTGTATATGATTTTTTTCTTTTGAAATTTAAGCTTTATTGAAATATGTACCATATGTACACTTTGATGAGTTTGGAGAGAGTTATACACCTTTGATGCCATCACCACAACCTAGTATTCAAAGTATCCATCTTATTCATGATCTCCAAAAGTTCACTGCACTCTTGTGTGTTTTGTTCTATGTACACTTCACACAAGATCTATTCCATTAACATATTTGAAGTACACAGTTATTAAGAATATTCTGTGTATAAGATCTGCAGAGGCTTAGATTCTGTACAGAAGAGCTCTAAAATGTATTTGTTCTGCATAATTGAAACTTGATATCCACTGAGCAGAAACTCTCAATTTATTTTTTGTTTCCAGCCCATAGAAATCACATTTCCATTTTCTATTTCTATAAGCTTCACTCTTTTAGACACTTTATGTAAATGGAATAATAAAATATTTAAACTACTATGCCTGGCTTATTTCATTTAGCATACTGTTCTCCAGGTTCATCCACGTTGTCACAAGTGATAGGATTTCTTTCTTTTTTTAAGGTGGAATGATTTGTATGTAAATGGATGTTCCTTGAGAACATACTATTAAGTGAAATAAATCAGACACTCAAGAATACACATCGAATTGTTTCTCTGATATGAGAAACCATGGCTGTAAAAAAGGACGAAAAGGTGTAATAGATATAAAAGGAAGATAATATTCAAAGGAGAGGAGCATTGTGGGGGAGAAGTAGGTAGGGAAAAAAGGATAGAAAAAGGAAAGGGAATTCATGGAGAAATGTGAATGAACCTGCTGTAAATAGGGATTAAGGGAATAGAGGGCAGGGGTGGGGAAGAGGGGGGAGAACCAAGATGCATCATGTACAAGTACAAAATAAATGTGATGAATGTGACCATTATATGTACATTGTACCAATACATGCTCTTGGTTAAAAATAAGGTAGAATGATAATTTCCTTGTATGTATATACCGCATTTTTTAATCCTTTCATTCCTTGATAGATATTTAAGATGAATGAAAATGAGAACACAACTTTCTGAAATTATTCAACAAAATTAAGATCTGACTTCTGAAAAGGTAAAGAAATCTTTACTTAGACTAAGCAAAAAAGAAAATTCAATAAAATCAGAAACAAGATACAGACATTTAATGACTAATGCCTTAGAGACACAAAGGATCACAAGAGACTATTTTAAACATTTATATGCCAAGAAATTTAATAACCTAAAAGAAATGGATAAGTTCTTTGAAATGTATAGCCCACCAAGAATGATGAAGAAACAGAAAATATAACTAGACTAATGATGAATGAGGAAATTGAATAATAATCAGCCACTCCCAACAAAGAAAAGCCCAGAAATAGAACATAACTTTCCTACTGAATTCTACTAATCATTTAAAGAATTAAAATCAATCCTTATCGACATCTTTCAAAAAACTGAAGGGGAAGAGAAACATTTGCAAACTCATTTAAGAAAGTTGCATTAGTTAACAAAGACAAAGACATTACAAGAAAATTATAGGCCAATATCCCTGATGAACACTGATGCAAAAATCCTCAAGAAATATTATTAAGCCAAAATTAGCAGTACACTTGAAGGAACATACACCACGATCAATTCTATTTATCCCTGGAATGCAAATCAGTAAAAATGATACAACATATTAATAGAATAAAGATTTAAAATTAGATTATCATCTAGGTAGATGAAGAAAAAGTTTTCATAAAATTTAACTTGTTTCCATGAGACAACATTCAATGAATTAGGCATAGGAAAAAATACACCTCAACATAAGTAAAACCATATCTGACAACTCAATAAGAAACACCATATTCAATAGTGCAAAACTAAGTTTTTTCTCTCAGGTTAGATACAAGACCAGGATGTCTACCATCACAAGTCTTTGTACAGAAATAGATTTTGGCTGCCAAGTAGAAGCGTCTACTTCCGACTGAAAGATTGGAATTTCATTTCATGTGTCCTGAACCGTGCGTGCCCATTCAATCTTTTGCTCTTGGCTCGGGGCTCATTCTCCACCCACGACTCTGGGATGTTCTGTCATCTATCTTCTTTAGCTCGCAGCATTCTCTGTGTGCCATGGGAAACTCCCAATTGAGTACTCCCAGAAGACCTGGCCCCATTGTCCACTAAATCCTCAAATTTCAATTGTAAGATCCTTCCAAAAGCTGGTTTCCTCCAAGGGGTTCGCTTATTGGCACAATATCACTTCTGCACTAATTCTGTAAGTAGCTTTGAATTCCTTATACTTTCTTTGTTGGTCTTACCTAACTAAATAAGTAAATCCCTTGCCCATCATCACCAAGAAAGTATAAAATGAATGGACTATTTGTTTAAATATTAATGGATAACCTTTATTGAGCACTTACTATCTTCACTGCCTGTCAGACATTGTGTAAAAGAAGTTTTCCTTTATTTTCTTGAATCCTCCAACAATACTAGGGAGTAGCTACTAAACATAATTATGGAAAGAAATCTAAGAATTCTACAGAAAGAAGAGAAGGACAAGCACCGAGACAGGAATCTATAAGATAAACATCTGTAATAGATATTATATAAAAGGAAGATAATATACAAAGGAGAGGAATACTAGAAAGAAAGAAGGGGAAAAGCAGAAAGGCAACAAAGGAAAGAAAAGGGAAAGGGAAAATATGGAAAATGATGAACGAACCTGCTGTAAATAGGGAGGGAGGGAACAGAGGGGAGGGGTGGGGAACAGGGGGGAGAACCAAGATGCATCATGTACAGGTACAAAATAAATGTGATGAATGTGATCATTATATGTAAAATGTACCAATACATGTTCTTGGTTTAAAATTAAAAAAAATAAAAAAAGATAAATATCTTTTCTTTACTAGAGCCAACTTTAGGCAGAAGTAGGTGATAAAAAAAATGCTGATACTGTTAGGCTAAAACTATGTTTCTGAGTAACATTTTAGGCAGGAAGGACATGTTCTATCATGCCTGTATTTTAGGGAATGACTTCAAATAGGGAATGAATTACATCATTTGATCAAGAGAGAGATACAGGCAGTGGAACCAAATAAGTTATTTTAATAGTTTAGGTAAGAATTACGAGTGTTTGGGGCTGGGGATTTAGCTCAGTGATTAGAGTGCTTGCCTTGTAAGCACAAGGGGCTGAGTTCGATCCCCGGCACCACCAAAAAAAAAAAAAAAAAAGAATTACGAGTGTTTGTTTAGGGTTGGAGGAATGAAATGATAGGAATGAAGCAAAAACATAAGAAAAAGATGCCTGCTCCTAACATTTCATCAAATATAAGAGGTTGGTCTTCAGAAGCCTCATAAGCTTCCTGAAAAGACAAGACGTATACAAAACAAAACACCACCTTTTAATAGTTTGGACAATAAGTAACACAAGAATATAGAGTAAAACTATATCAACTAAGTGGAAATTTCTGGGGAAGATTTTTATAGAGGAATCTACTTGAAATCAAGTGTGAGACATTTGTAAATTTTTTTCTGAGACAGAGCCACACTACTGAGTCATTTGGTAATTCAGTCAATATTACTCCAGATATAATATTCTCTTACTGCCATATACTGTGAACATGAAATATCAGTTCTTTCCTGGGACCACTTTTCCAACTTGCTCACTTGCCCGTTTTCCAATAGTAGTACACTGAAGGAGTTCAGTAGCTTTTTAAAAAATTACAACAGATTTAAACATTCTCCTTGCCTCTAGCCTCTCTGTTCCAATGCGCTCTGCATACCACATGCATCTTCTAACAGATTTTTATATATTTCTGCTCAAAATTCTTCAGTGGCTCCCCACTGCATTTCTCACACACTAAAACCCTTCCACTTGATATCTGAGGGTCTCTGTAATCAAGCCCAAGTCCCCTTTCAAGTTCCATCTCCATGACTCTCCTTCATATGCAAGTCTCTAGTCCAGACAGACCCACCTCATCACCAGTATTCCAGCACTATATATTCATTGCTGCTTCCATTCCTCATGCCCATTAAAATGCTTTCATGAATATGCACCCATCCCACAAGACATTCAAGCAATGTTAATTGAGGGTCTGCTTGAACACACTTGGTGTGTAAAACATTATGGCAAGCAAAAGATACACACACACACACACACACAGAGAGAGAGTACAAATTCTGCCCTTCTAGAGTTTCCAATCTAGAGAGAGAATACAGTACCAATCAAGTAATCACTTAAATAAACATGAAATTGTAACTGTGTTGAGTGCTGCAACTATGAAGTGAATAGTACTATAAGATAATAATATGATATTTTACTTAATTAATGAAAAGTATATGAATGGGAGGAGTGAGTTTTCAGTAGAAGGTCATCTGAGTCTGAAAAATGAGCTTCCTAGTCAAGCAGGAAGAAGCCTTCTGTGTACACCTATAGCATGCTCAGAAACAAAGATGATGTCCTTTTTTCATACCTACGTATCAAATGTATTAAAAATAAAAAGTCCATACTTTCATGGAATGTGCTTATGCAGAAATTTAATAAGTGCATTGAAAAAATTGTTTGATCTTGAGGGATACCCTACGACCACTGATAAGAGTTCATTTAGACATGAGCACATTGGACGTCAGAGATGCTAGCTGGCTGGGCCAAGGCACAAACCTGCAGTAAAGTTGTGGTCCCTGGCACTTCTTCTCTCAAACTGCAGGGGCTGCCCCTTCAGTTTGCAAAGTCCATTCATCTTTGCTGAGCCCAAGTAGGAATTTTCACTTTGAAGCCTTCTCAGCATTCTCTGATCCACAGTCAGAAATAACCAGAACAAAGCAAATGGTATCCTACAAATCAGAAAATATCTGTATGATGGCAAAGTGTCGCCATATGAAAAGTTCAGCAAATTGCTGAGAAAAACAATGAAGATCCACTTAAAGAATGAATAAAATACATGAAAAGGAAATATAGGTGGCTAAACAAATAGAAACTAAAACATCAAACTTTGGTAGCATTCATAAAAGTGCCAGTGAAAAGGGAGCTGCTTTTATCACTAAACTAGTATTTCTAATATATAATAAAGGGAAAAAACTGTCAAATTTGCTGCCAAAAATTGGCATAGATTGTTAAGAATGTAAAGAAATAACGAACTTATATACTTATGGCTATGGCTATAGTTACGATTATAGTTATGTATAGTTTTAAGTACGTTACGTCCACTAGTCTAAGCATTTTCTATATATTAGCTCAACTTTATGAGGTAGGTGCTGTTTTGATTGTTTTATTAGAGATGAGAGACCTGAAGCACAGAAAGACTAACTTTCCAAAGGTACTAATAGAGTAATATGACCATTCTGAAAATTGCTCAGATGCTACACAGTAAGAGCATTTAAAGAAGCAAGATTAGATCTTGTATAATTCACTATATGGAAAGATTTGTGGACAAATGTATTCAAAGCAGCAATACAATTCAGGTTGTTTCTGACACTTTACTGTCATAAAGGGCAAAACCAAAGGATAAAAACTTGGAAACGGCAATAGAGAAACTATTAAATAATTATAGTCTATCAGTATAAAAAAAATCATTCAATCTACAAGTAGTACAAATAGCAAATTTTTGACTGAAATAAGAAAATGTTCTAGAATAATATTGAAAATATTAAAGAATAAAAATAACCCCAAATCATATATAGTGTATGGTTCCAACTTTATGTTTTAAGTACACTGTAAATACACACATGTCAAAAGATAAACAATGAATCCTTTTCTCAGGGAAAAGAAATATGCTATCCATAAATAAAGAGATGGTACATTCTCTTTGGAGGAGCAGCTAAAATGTTAGTTTAAGAACATATAGATAATCTTGTTTTAAAATAAGAGTGGTGATCTGCAGTGTACGTACAGTACCATCTTCATGAAATAATTCAGCACTGACAAATTGAAGAAGCCTCAACTTTTTGGCATTACTCCTAAGTATCATTAAAATGGATCACATCTTGGGTGATTCCTCAGCATTATATGAACAAACTAGACCAAATCTGAGATGCTTGGGCAGGACTCTGATCTTCAGGTCTAACCAGTCTCCTTGACCACTAAGACTAGGCCCAACTGACCCTTCCCAACTCAGGAAGTCAGACCTTAGCTGTCCTGTTGACTTGCTGAAATGTGAGAGTTCGGCAGAAACAGCCTTGCCCTCCGCTCCACCCAAAGAAAACTGCAGCCATCTCCAAAGTCCCACAGTCTTCCTGCCTCCCCTGTGCCTGTTCAATCGCCCAGATTTCAGAGATAGCTACTGTCAACTTCATTTCCCTTCTCTTATTCAGGACCTGAATTTAATTTCCTTTTTTCAGAAAGACACTCTTTTAAGATTGGAGACTGGAATGTATTGACCTAGTACTAAGAGAGTCTGGCCTCATTCGTACCCTGGGCCAAGAAACCAAGAACAAGAAGAAGAACTTCAGAGAAGCTGGAAGAACAAACACTGAATCACCACTTTCCCACGCCCACCCTTAAGACCAACAGAGGCCGTACAACTTGGGCCAGTCACTGTATCTACCCGTATCTATTTTGTCATCTGAAATATGAGCAGGATAATAACGCAGATCTAACTAAGAATATTCCGTTTAAAAGTTTTTAGCACACAGATACTAAATCCATAAATGTTAGCCATTGTTACGCTAATGAAGAGCTGCCGATGACCACACCATGCTAGCTAATTCCTAGTTGGGCAGCAAGTGAAGAAATTTAACCAGGCTGCAAACTCCAGGCTCCCTTTTGACCCACCATTAACTTGCTCTTCACTACTGATGCAGCGAGTGGCACACGGTTGGCACTGGATAAATAAAAGGGTGAATGGGTCTTCCAATGACCTCAGAGGTACCCGGATTACGGCTCGCTCTGGGGAGCAGTAATTCTTCACCTACATCAGAAAAGAGCCTCAATTTCTGGGAGAGGTCTCCAGGTTTCCAAGTCACCTCCTGAACCAATAATTTGTTCCACTATTTTGGCAATTTAGCTGCCTTGTTGAGAGAAGGATTAAATGAATCGCTGTGATCCAAAAAGCCACTCCCTGTGATAGCCATTCAAGAAGTCCTGCAGCTTCTCTCTCTGGCACGATCCTCATTAAAGTCCATGAAGCAATAGCCAGGGATTCAAGCAATCAACACCTTTGGCCTGGACAGCAGAGTACAAGGCAGAGATTGTGCCTGGGTGGAGAAAGCTGTTTGCAGAACGCCCTCCCTGGGTACCTCCTCCTTCCCTAGTTCTCATCTCTTCCCATCTGTCTTACAGAATAAGGCAAGAAATTCAACACAGACTGCGCCTGCTGTCTACAGACTGCTAATCTCAGAGACCAGGTTCTTAGTCTTTCATTCTTAGAAGCATTCTTTAGCACCCCGACTTGCCTAATCCGCCATATTGTTTGTTTGTGCCATGAAAACAAATTTTTATGGCTGGAATTAGCCTTAAGAAGCAATCTGACACTCTGGTTTTTATTTCTTGATCTCTTAAACTATATATATATATATATATATATATATATATATATATATATATATATATATATATATATATATATATATATA